>CAJDSM010018760.1:6326-19970 GCA_903981925.1 Ostrea lurida
AAAACCCCCCCCCCCCCCCCCCTTATCTCATTATCTACAACTTTTCAATATTTTTATAGTAAACGATGTCTGATTTTGCCTACAGGTATAGCAATGAGTGACTGTTGTAATTTTTGGTCAAAAAAATACTTTGTTCTTTTCAAGTATTCCATCTCACTGTATAGGTTTCAAAAAGTGAACACTGTATTATAAATCAACAAGTCTATATCACCATACTAAGACCTATCCGATTGTGTGCATGTCAAGTAATAGTAGACTTACCCTATAGAGTGCTTGTCCATGTGTAGGCTAATGCCACTAGTAACTTACCCTATCGAGCACCAGGTATCAGCGCTTATGCCTAAGACTTGTCCAGCCACCACACTGACTGTCCAATACCACCACACTATGGACTTGTCCAGTACCACGGTACCACACACTATGACTTGTCCAGTACCACACACTATGACTTGTCCAGTACCACCACACTATGACTGTCCAGTACCACCACACTAATGACTTGTCCGCAGTACCAACCACACTATGACTTGTCCAGTCACCACACTAGACTGTCCAGTACCACCACACTATGACTTGTCCGTACCACGACCACACTTATGACTTGTGTCCAGTACCACACACTATGACTTGTCCAGTACCACACAACTATGACTTGTCCAGTACCACCACACTATGACTTACTTCAGCACCAACACGCTTGCCTAAGACTTGTGTCCAGTACCACCCACATATGACTTGTCCAGTACCACCACACTATGACTTGTCCAGTACCACCACACTTTAAGACTTGTCCAGTACCACGTACCACATATGATTGTCCAATACCACCACCTATACTTGTCCAGTACCACCCACTATGACTATTGTCCATACCACCACACTATACCTGTCCAGTACACCACACTATGACTTGTCCAATACCCCCAACCTATGAGATTGTCCAGTACCACCCACTAAGACTACCTATCGAGCACCAGGTATCAGCGCTAGCCTCAGACTTGTCAATGGAGTTGCGGTATGACACAAAAGCATCATGGACTTTTCCCAGAGTTGAGAAACACCTGAAAATAAAAATTCAAAAAACATATGTTCCACTCCAATAAAACTGTTCCTAATTGTAATCCTGCGGTCTGACAGGCCTAGCCCTAGGTGGAATCGGTTTAGTAGTTTCACACATACCATTGATATGTATCAAGAAGTGTCAAACAAGCAGACTGTAAACTAATCTACAGTTAATATTCACAAGAAACATGGCTTCCAGCCGGTCATTAAAACAATTTGGCCTGATAATTCACACCTATGACTAGACATGATTCAACATTGCCTACTACTTCATCAGACTGATCAAATCTAATGATTTCAAATTTTTTTTTCCACCATAACAAGTGTCATAATTAATCATATCATTTGAACATTTCCCACTGGCATATAATTTAAAACATTACATTAAAATAAAATGACACCGAATTGTACAGCCAGAGGACAGAGTTTTAAGAAGAATGAGTAGGTACCTTCCCAGGAGGTACCAGGTCTGTCCGTTTGTGTTGTCTGCTGAGAGAGACTCCTTGAGGTAGTGTACGGCTAGGCCTTCCCTCCGATTCTTATCGCCAAGCTGCTCCGTGACGTGGTACAACCACCCTGAAAACAGCATCACAATATTTTGTCCAATCACGGATAGCTAACGACATCACGTACTAAATATCAGGACTCCAAATACACCAATGTCCAATCACGGATAGCNCTGTCCAATCACGGATAGCCATCGACAAACATCACGTACAAAATATCAGGACCCCAAATACACCAATGTCCAATCACGGATAGCTATCGACAAACATCACGTACAAAATCTCAGGACCCCAAAAATATGTCAATGTCCAATGACGGATAGCTAATGACAAACTCTCAGGACCCCCAAAAATATACCAAATGTCCAATGACAGATAGCTAATGACAAACATCACATTCTAAATCTCAGGACCCCTAAAATACGCCAATGTCCAATCATCGTCAAGTTTCACTTCCCAGAGGACTGTGGGACGTTATAGAGTCTACGAGGGTGAGACTGACAACTTGTCTACATCAGCCACGCGTTTCTGAATAACATAACACCATTTTTCACTGCCTCTGACATTGTAATTTATGTAAAACGACCCCGAAAATGTGATCATCATATCATGTAGTACACATCTAAGAAACCCAACCAAAACCACAACGTCAAGTCTGTAATGATTTTACGTCAACTTCATTGATATGTTTCTTTTGACATATCCAGTCGTCCAATGAAAACTTCACATTAATTCTAGTACGTTAAAGCTACACGCGTAATTTGTTATAACATTCCAACTGTCTTATTCTTCGCCCTGCTGGTTAATTAATTTTCACAAAGTAAATATATGTCTAGTACAAAGATAATTTTTTCATTAATTTAGAAATAAAGTTAATTTAGAAATGAAAAATGAAAGTACAATGTACATAAATCCTGTGAATCAAAAAGAAAAGTAGAAAACCTCCTACCACTGTTGTGTTCTATCTCTGCCATTGGTGAACTGCTCTACTAGATCTCTCCCCGTACGACTGAGGAATTTTATAGTGGGAAATCTTACACATAGTTTTATTTATATCCTGCTTCTACGTCAGAGAAAACATTACATCCTTCTCCGGTGCAAGAAACGCTCATGCAGTTTTACAAAAATCAATACACGCACAGTATATATATATATATATACCCTTAACGGAATCGTGACAGCTGGCAGGAATATGTGATTGAGCGCAAGTAGTTTTCAAAACTAGATATTAATATACATGAAACTGAATAACCACTTACTGAATCCTAATTAGAGCGTTATTTTTGTATTTTTGTAAATGAGGTCACCTCTGTGACCTGTGTGTATAGTTAGCGTGACACAGACAGCTGTACCAGTATTAAGACCTACTGTACCAGTCTATCTAGGTCAGTCAATACACAACAGNATGACACAGACAGCTGTATCAGTATAAGACCTGCTGTATCAGTCTATCTAGGTCAGTCAATACACAACAGCGTATAATCAATACCCACAGTCTCCTGGTGTATCCACTCATCTGGTCAATATTTACCCACAACCACACAATGAGAGAGGAAGCTTAAGTAGGTCAGGGAGGTGGGGGATACCTATAGTGTCCCCAGACCAGGATGTCGGGTCAGTTAGCACAATGCTGGGGTCAGGTAGCACACATGCTTGGGGTCAGTTACCACAATGTTGGGGTCAGTTAGCACAATGCTGGGTCAGTTAGCACAATGCTGGGGTCAGTCAGCACAATGCTGGGTCAGTTAGCACAAGCTGGGGTCAGTCACACCATGTGGGTCCGTCAGCACAATGCTGGGGTCAGTCAGCACCATGCTGGGGTCAGTTAGCACACACATCAAACCTCCATGCTCAAACTTAACAGAGATTTCTTTCTAGTATAAGTATGCAAATATTTTTACTCGCACAATTAGATAATTTATCAAGTATTTAGGAGAGAGGGATAATTCTATGAAGATTCAGGTTTTCACTTTCTTTTCAGGATCCTATGAGTAAGAGCGAATATAAATTTGATGTACAATGACATTCCCACGATATAAAGCTAAAACTAGCATTAATCTTACAAGAGCATTGACCTCCTAGCCAGTACGTATTTTGTGGAGAAACGAAGATTTAAGGGGTGGGGTGGGGGGTAATTGGGGATACTGTATTTCTCTCTTACTACTTTAATGGCAGTAGATGAATTAATTAATACTAAAGAGAGCTATAATAGTACTGACTTACCTAGTTGTTTGAGGGCTGTGGCCTTCACCTGAGGTTCGTTACCGTCCTGACTCTCAAACTGTTCGTAAGCTTCCTTCGCTTGCTTATACTTCCCCTGTGAACGAGAACATAGGTACTGTACTAAACGTACTGTCGGTACTGTCTAGCGAGGCACGATATTGTCAAACCTCAACGACAAAACATCAAACCTCAACGACAAAACATCAAAAAACAACGTAAGCATGACAGATATTTAACAGAAGTCAGAAAATAATTTCTACGAGTGATTAAACTTGATGCCACATTCCTCAATTCAACCGGCATTATAGGAATAAAGAAATGCAAGTTTAATTTTCATAATCACTCTAGTATAAAATTGTTTTACCTGTAGACCAAAAATAAAAAGTATCGTAAAAATAAATATACCTACAGTCTAAGCGCAGTAAAATAACCATCCCCCAAAATAAAATTCATTGATAAAAACATGGACTAAGCTTGCATTTCAATTTCCCACAAATAAACACAGATTTGTTAAAATCCCCACCATATTTTGTGACACAGTTGTTCAGTAGCAATAGTTCCACTCCTTTAGTTACGGATAATCTGATTCATTCACATCAACGTTCCATGCGATATGTGATGCATTTCGTAACGACAGGTATTTTATTTACAATGGATTTAAATCCCGCCTCGCTTATATACATGCGAAATTGACACTTTCTCTGCGACACGTGGGTGTTGTGATGTCACACCAAAGACGCGTGTGTGGGCTCTTTCTGGAAATCAACACTGGTGAAATCAATGTTTTACATGTTTACAGTACGTACAGGATCTGACCTTGGTAAAGTATGTCATATTTCATTTCAATTCAAAAATTTAATAAATTCTTGTTTAAAGATATTTAAAATACAAACACTTGAGGGGAAAAAAAAAAAAAACGTGAAAATTAACATAAATCACAATTTACTATGGAGTATTCCTTTTGGAAAATTGATAAAAATCTGTAGAGTAAACTGTTCACATTTCAGAAGGGCAGATTCTAATTCAGTGTAAGAGACTGAAGAATTTCACATGGTATCTTCTGGATCTCAAGAGAAATCTACAGGGGATCTCTCGATCTCTCTCTCTCTCTCTCTCTCTCTCTCTCTCTCTCTCTCTCTCTCTCTCTCTCTCTCCTGAGATGGTCTTGAATACCTTATTTCAGAAAACACTTCAATTACCATTTGTGAAACAAGCCATTGTGTTTATAAATGTAAATTTGGGTTTCTTAATTAATTTACATCTAAAATAGGAGAAACAAGACAATATTTATACTGATAGTAAAACAAGAAGAACGATCCTTTATATGACGGAAAAGGTTACCATTTAATTAAATCGCTATAATTAATGAATCAGAACAATCAGTCTGTGTGTATTCAGAAAACAACGCATTACATAACAGTCCATGTTCCTCAATTTGTAAACATCTCGGGGTCACTTCAATGTCAAGGTCACAGAGTGATGTAATTGGTGGAGATAAATAATTCAAGCCCATTGGAGAGTTCCAAAAATCCAGGCTCGTTAAGCTACCAGTATTACATAACCATAACTATTACATAACCATAATGCACGACATTATTATTCACTGTCAGACGAAATGACGAAAAATTGGCTATCCTCATTCAGCTCTGATTACCCAATAGAAATATGACCCATCCCCCCCCCCCCCAAAAAAAAATCACTCACCACTAGTAGTGTTGCTGGGTGTCTGAGATTCAATTAAATGACTCAACCCAATTAGAGACCACTTCAAAACATTTTTTCCACAACAAATTACTTTTTGGGGCTACGTACTGGCTATAAACTTCAAACAAATATGAAAATTGAAAGATTTGAGAAATAGGATCATCGTAAAACTTAACCCATCATATCCTCCCATTTCTCATGCTCTTATATAATTCCTAAGAGATATAAAGATCCAAAACACGTTTGCATTTGCTACTTTTATAAATCAGCTTAGCAATTTTATAGGCAAATACCAAATTTTGCAGGGCCACCTCTAAATTGAATAATTATTAATATATAAAACCTTACCTGAATTTCCAACAGATGGGCAATATGGAGACGAACTAAAAAAAAAAATTTTCATTTAAATTAATCTAATTTTCCATTTTTAATTTCCAAGGACATGTTTATATTATATGGTGTGATACATTCAATATTCATACGGTCTTGTTTCCTAATTTTAAGAAGAAAATGTCCATGCCAGTACATGCTCTCACATTAGTTGTGAAAATGTCATCAAGTGCAAACCATGTTCACTGTTTCTGAAAACTTGAAAATCTGACAGTTTCTGGTAAAAATCAAAATTTAATACAATGCTAGATTTCAACATAAAGGTTCTCGTGCTATATATTACTCAGGTCGACATTAGTTTTCGGTGAATTAATTCAGATAAGGATATTTCCTATAGTGTATAGCACCACTTCTTCCTTGTAAACTTTGCGAATTAAACAAATCTAAAAACAAGGAAAAAGGAAGATCCTAATTTTACAGAAATAGGAAACATTTTTCACATAAAATACTTAACGTCTCACTTTATTCATAACATGACTTGTGCGTCATATGTGAGCATTATGACACTCGAATATTTATTCACATCATTGTGAGAAAACGTCCTATTTACATTTCTTTCTGATAGCATTCAGTTTTAAAATATCCAGCAATAATTAAAACTAATCCCTACAATTGGACCACATTTTGTGGCCAAACTTCAACCATGATACATAACCTTGACCTTATCATTATGGCTTTGACCTTGACCTTTCATTACTCCATGTTCAATGTCTCTATCTTGTTTAGTCCAAAAGTAACAAATTCCCCAACAACAAACACAAAAACAAAACTGTGTGCATGCTATATACGTGTACCATAAAAATAAATCCATAATACACATATCGACATATCATATGTATCATAAAATGATATCATATATCCATTATAAAATCAAATTGACATATCAAATGTATTCTAAAAATGTATTGATACGGCATGCATCAATCTTCCTGGAGATTGGGGGTTAGTTCCTGCATATTTTATTGACATTTGACATATGAAGTAAATAAAAACAATCCTTTTCAACCCAATATATAGGCAGTTAAAATAAAAACAACCCCAATATATAGGCCAGATGTAAATAAAAACACCCCAATATATAGGCCAGATGTAAATAAAAACAACCAATATATAGGCCAGATGTAAATAAAAACAACCCAATATATAGGCCAGATGTAAAAAAAAACAACCCAATATATAGGCCAGATGTAAATAAAACAACCCAGAATATATAGGCCAGATGCTTCTTCTGACACACAATACTGGCAACAGACTGGTTGACAAATAATCCTTTTCTTGTAGTCTATTTTAGAGATCTCTTAATATTTTGGTCCAGGCAACTGTTGACTGCTTACAAAAGGAATTCTTTTTTTCAATATGGTATTCGATTCTGGGAGCCTCTTGATTAATTGATCTAGGAATTATCAAGTGTATGTTTACCCCATCTTGAAATATATTTTCATGTTAGCTGGTCAAGACAAACTATAACTTACTCTGAGCTTTAGAGAGGGAACATTTGTTGGAGTCACTCAATGCCTGTCGGAAATGCTGGAAAGAAAGAAGCACACTATTAGGAGATATTCCACGAGATAATCCACGGCCAATCAGAAATTGTGATGAGGAATGCTAGCTCACTTCTACACAAAAGGATACACATGTTATGATGTAATGTGTCGTGCAATCTAAGAATATTCAATAAATTTTAAATGACATGGAAATTTCTAGGAATTTCACGCAAGTTAAACTGCATATGCTGAACGTCAAAGCTCATTCTTCCTCGATAAGTAGCGAGCGATGAAATATGTTTTTCTTTTTCCTCCTATCTTCCATATAGAATACATGTACTCTCAGATGTAAAACTAGATTTTTCTTCTAGGAGTCTCCTCCCAATCACAATATTGGTGACAGTGAGACGCCTGAATGTTATCAATATATATATACACAATGAGCAGTTGTGATGAAATATGCAAATTTTTGACAGCAACCGTACAAAACAACAGCAAATCACCGCCATATTCAAATTCCGTTTTAGCCTGGGTGTCTACCTACATTTTCCATTTATTTGATCATTTTTTAAAACAATTAAACTTAAAAAAACAGTCTTCCTTGTAGGTCCAAATGACATGATCTGTTCCCTGATATCTCATATCCTGATCTTGTACACGGCAGGATCACGTCAAAACTTTCCTCCCAAAAAACTAACGAGTAACAAAACTTCTGGAAAAAAGGAGCATACACCCTCCCCCCCCTCCCCCCCCCCCATGAACTCTAGGGTCTCAATACAGAGGGGTCATGTACAACCCAAACTAATAACTGTATGTACTCCATGCATACTTTGTACATAGTGTAGATCGATCAAAAAACAAATTCAAATTCTGACCTCAAAGATGAGCGACATTGACAAAATTCTTTATGGGGATTCCTACGAGACCAGCCTCATTTTCGTAGGACTGACAAAACCCTTTATGGGGATTCCTAAGGGACCAGTGTCATATTTGTGAGACTTACTACATGTGGTAATGTTCTATTTTTGAGCACAGTTCATGTATTGCAGGTGAACATATCAGTAGAGTACCTCACAAGAAGGTGAATAATTTTTGTGACAGAATGCTTGATGATAATTATTGATGCTATAGACCCTCATGGTTGAGTGTTCATTGAACCGTTGTTGATGCCGAATCTTTGATATAAACATGTCCATATTTGTTTTTGATGTGACGTATCATACCTTGATGCTTGCGTCGTGGTTGTGTAGCGTTTTGTGAATCAGACCCAGACGTATGTGGACTTCGTTGGCTCGTTTAAACCCAGGCTCTGTGTAAAGCACCTGCTGAAATGCACGAGTTGCCCTGTCGAGAAAAAATAAAAATCAATTATTATTTCAGAAAAAAATTACATTTAATATGCAGATTTTTTTCCACACAAAGTTCTTTTCAACCACATCCATCAAAACAACCTATCAAATTACACAGTGTATATTCAAATTATAACAGTAAATGAAATATTGTCACTATTTATATCTAATGCATGCCTGATTATGCTGCGTCACTCTTTTTTTTTGTTATTATGAATTAAATGCCTGTAATAATGATTCTTAAGTACAATGGCAATAACCGATGTCAACACCAGTAATTCATGGCTCTATTTATAGAACAGTAAACATGGTATCAACCTCACTCCTCCAGACTGTCCCATATCGCCATCAGTAATCTAACAAGGTCAAGGTCATTTGACTGACCGATATCATTGATTGATTGGACGATCCTCTTCTCTCTCTCTCTCTCTCTCTCTCTCCTCTCTCTCTCTCTCTCTCTCTCTCTCTGTTCTTTGTTGCAGGGCCAGTGTAATCAGAAAGGTTACATCACCCTCTTCATCTGAACCCCCCCCCCCCCAGTTTTCTCTCACGGTACATTGATATCAAATCCACACCCAAAGTCTTGATCACTTCCTACAATGCACCATAACCCTAGATTTTGATCCCAAACAATGTCTTTCCTTTAATGCTTATTGTATAGGCTCAGCTCAACATCTGTCTCAAAACCTTGAACAAGCGACAGAGAAGCCATCAATAACGCAGCCAATTCTTGTTCCTTGAAAACAATAAAGCAACCCATCCATTATTAACATAAAGCATCTTTCAAATTCTTTATAAGCAAATAAAACATCACAGGCTTTGTCAAATACGACACAAAACAATATCAGACGATGATGTTGCATACAGCACATATTACGCCAAGCAAAAGCACGTCACACGAATCGCAGAACGGGAAATCTTTTTTTAACCATCCTTGATTAATGAATTGGTGCGCAGCTCAATACTACTACATTTGAAGCACATATTCAGGGTGACGTAAAACGTCTTTAGCTTCAAAGAGAAATAGAACACTTTGTGTGCAGTTGTAACAAAGAAAACTGGGTTGATGACTGCAAAGTTTAAATCGCCCCTCTATGTCAAAAACTACGGCTTCCCAGCCTTCCTGTGTACAAAGATTATTTTATCTTTAACAAAAATGAAAGTAGATATGAATAAGGTACTAACAATTATGAATGAACTAGCCCAGGCTCTACTAAAATGTGGGGGTGGATAAAACAAACAAACAATGAATCTCAGATACGAAAAATCTGCCTGAGACAAATCAATCTAAAAATAGCAGCAATTAAAATCCATTGTTTTTTATATATATGAACTTATTTCTTTCTAATACTGATTGATAATTAAGGGACAAATTTGAGCTGCTATATTCTTAATCAGTAATATTACAATGCAGTAGAGGTAGATTACCTGACGAGTCCGGGACTAATTAGCAGCGAGGTACAGGTAGGAGAGTTCCACCTGGCTGACACAGGTAAGTATGTGACCTGTTGAGACTTGTACTTAGATTTGTGCTGACATTGAACAATGTGCCACATTCCTGGGGACCTGGGTGTTATTAGTCTGTGACCCACAATCTCTGAGCGGGTTACAAACACACTGCAAGGTCAGACACTAATGGCCTAAATATAGCACCCAATACACAGGGAGTATACAACTGTACATATACCTACATAAAACTAACCAGGTGTGGAGACTCCAGCATAGGTGTACGATTTTATGTCAAATGTGAATGAATCAATTTCCACAAGAGCTTTATATTTATGGGAATAACCTTGAAAGGATCAAAAACACCCCCCTTGTCGCCTATAGATAGCCCTTGATATCTTAATCCAACAGAACCAATAAGCAATGTAACGAGTTTTTAACATGATTTTCCTACAATTCAGTCTTTGTAATCAACACACATACTAACAAGTCAACTCCCCTAACTGTTGGGATAGGAGTTTACAAAGAGAGCATGTCTCCAGCTTCGAATTAAAAGGAAATCAAATGGCCCTTTTAATGGAGACCAAATTCTCTATCTAATGAACTGCTTCTAATACGAAGATCAAACACCTTTCATCTCTAGCTCAGCGAGAAGCTATCAAAATCCCACTTAGTCAATTTGTATTGAAAGGTAGATGACTCATAAATCTCCAAAATCATAAAAATGTGGGGGCATTTTAGTCAATTTTCTAAAATCTGGCCATTTATTTATCAATTTATCTATAATGGACTAGTCTTAAATATTCAAGAGAGTCTTGATCGAGTCACCTTAGTATTGAGGTCAAGATGCCAGGGCTCAAGTATGCACACCATACAAAGAAGACCAAACAATCCTATCTTATAGTAGACCTGTAGGGCTTGGTCAGGACAAATAAACGGGAAGAATCAACACCACCTGGACAGGGAAAAGGTCAGGTAATGATTACCTCAGCCAATCCCTTGTTGCAGGTATGAGAGAAATTCATCGGTCTCCCTTCCATCCTGACATCTCCCCCAGGGCCCCTATTAAGTCTCCCCCCCTCCCCCATCTCATTTTTTAAAGTGCTTCCATGTCATCTGATCAAGAGTCTTTGTTTTCATCTCCACCCTTGAACTACTCACAATTGAAGATTAATTTGTTTTGATTTCTATCCCACTCATAACGCCATCCTACCTCTGACAGTATGTTAGTTAGTATGACCTTCACTTTTGATTAATTCCCTGATGAAAGTTTTAAGATGTTTGTATAGATTCATTCTCTAATAAAATTAAAAAAAAGTAACGTATGACTCAGTACATCTAAATCTGGATCATTTCTGCTTTAATTTTCATGGGAAAAATACCAAACAGCCACATGCAATAACCGCGGTGACCACAATCACCGCATAAAGTTGTCCTGGTTCTTGCTTTGTTGTATATAGGCTATCAATACGACTAACCTGCCAGAATATCCCCCAGGGGAGTGGAGTACTGTAGGCAGCTGACACATATTCTTGTACTCAATCCTCCCCCATGATTTTTTCCAAAGAGAACTCTTATTTATCTAGAACAGTGAGTAGTTAACATGTACCCTGTAACCTGCTGATTTCTGAGGCATCATTACAAGCCTCTGTATGTTATCTATTGGTCAACCCTTCCTCATCACAGAGCCTGAACCAGCCTGATCTATCGGTCAAAATTAACCCTTTCCTATCACACAGCCTCATCTACTGGTCAACCCATCACACAGCCTCATTTACTGGTCAACCCATCACAACAGGCCTGTGTCCCAGCCTCACTACTCCAATCCAGCACGCTCTCAGGGATCACACACCCTTCCCCATCACACAGCCTCATCTACTGCGTCACCCATCCCCATCACCAACAGGCCTCCAATCCTAACTGGTCAACCCTTCCCCATCACACAGCCTCATTTCTACTGGTCAACCCTTCCCCATCACACAGCCTCATTACTGGTCAACCTTCCCGCAATCACACACCTGTGTCAGCCTCATCTATTGGTCAATCAACCTCCCCATCACAGAGCATGTGTCAGCCTCACCCATTGGTCGACCTCCCCATCACACCGCCTGTGTCAGCCTCACCCATTGGTCGACCTCCCCATCACACCGCCTGTGTCAGCCTCATCCAGTGGTCAACCTCCCCATCTCACAGCCTGTGTCAGCCTCATCTATTGGTCAATTAGACTCATCATCACACAGTCTGTGTCAGCCTCATCTATTGGTCAACCCTTCCCAGCATCACAAAAGCCAGCCTCATCTCAACCTTACCCGAGCTCTACTGTATTGATCAACCTACCCTTCCTGTCTTGACAACCTTCCCCAATGAGAAATTTGTTATTCTCAAATGTTCTCTTTGAACTTCAATATATTGCTCTAATACATATAGTTCATTAATCATCAAGACACCCCAGCCTTTGTGTCACTCCTTTTAAGTTTGATGGTTACTCACATTACATAATGAAACATTAGACCAACTTACCTCAACACTTGTGAGTGATGCCTTGTTCTAACACAGTGGAGCTAATTCCGCCAATTAAATTGAATACACAACATCACTGTGATTCAGCAGAAACAATGCTGTGGTGAAATCTAGGTCACTTGGTCAACTCTGTGACATTCATGATTTATAATGCTGTACAAAGTATTAACATGCATATGTAGGTGTATGCTAAATAGTGACCTTGACCTAAATATTTCAAGAAGGATGTACTACAAAAGTTTCACATGAGCTAATTGGCACATGATAATCCTGAGATCCACTGTTTTAAGTATATATATATATACACGCATCTATTGATCATTTCCTCCCAATCAGTTCCTATTTATTGACCAGCATCATCATCATAAAATGTGTATAGATCTACCATTTCCTCCTAATCAGTTTTCATAGAAAAGATCACAATCTCATCATATTTAATTGTCAGGGCAAAAGATAATCCGAGATCCCCCTGACCCCCCCCCCCATCCCCTCTCCATTCCTTGTTTTGTGGGGGGGGGGGGGGGGTTGTGGAAACACTATGGCAATGGCAAAATAATTTTAGCCATGAAATTTCATACAAGTAATCTATGGCAAAATGACCACTGCCTTAGTACACAAATGACCAGTGTCTATTAAAAAATGTATATCTAACATTCCCTCCTGGTGAGTTTCTATATTGAGGGTACCACTCTAATCATCTACTAACAGTCCAGTGTACCTTCAATCGTCCACCTGTAACAGGTCAAATCCTTAATTTCCCTGACCTAATTGTGGGACCTTAAACCTGGGGAAAAAAGTAAACAAAGACTGAATATTGTACGAGAACAAAGACCGAGCAGACCTGAGTGAGTCCTCCGCTGGTAACTGGTCAGTACTCCATGAGTAGCAACAGGTTCTACTGACCACCGGTCAATAAAATCACACTGTCCATACAGACCTATGTCCACCACTTACTGAGCT
>CAJDSM010018761.1:0-11382 GCA_903981925.1 Ostrea lurida
GATGTGAAGAGAAGTATAGGATATTAAAAGGACAAATTTATATCTGGTACAACTTATAAAATCAGATATACACAGGAACTTACTTTATTTACGTTCATCTTGCAGGAGGAAGAAGAAGACCATTAAGTTTGGCACTAATGTGGATTTATCAGACGAGAAGAAATGGAAACCTCAGCTCCAGGAACTGACCAAGTTACCGGCCTTTACAAAAGTGGTGTCCGCCAGCAACTTGCTGAGTCATGTGGGCAACACCATCCTAGGGATGAACACCGTCCAGTTGTACATGAAGGTCCCGGGGTCAAGGACACCAGGTGAGAATTTACTCGGGTCTCTAAAAAACTGGCATGGCAACTTCTTTCCAACTACAGAATTGTTGGACTTTTGATTGATATTGTAATTGCTATCAGTTTTGGTGAATATTTATTTTCATGGTGGTGCTAGCCCATGATTTAGTTATAAGAACAAGTTTTTTATTCATAGAGAAGGAGCATAAAGTGGCTTTCCTTTTACATATGAATCAGTGAAACCTTTAAGAGAAACTAATCCAGGAAATTTGATGCTCGTGAAAAATCCTATGTGATGAACTCTTCATCTGAAATAAATATGAAACTTTTAAGTTCAAACTTTCCATGTTGTAGGTCACCAAGAGAATAACAATTTCTGTTCAGTGAATGTCAACATCGGACCTGGAGACTGTGAATGGTTCGCGGTACCAGAGGCTTACTGGGGAGTCATTCACAACCTCGTTGTGAAAGGTAACATCTCTCTCTCTCTTACTGGGGAGTCATTCACAACCTCTGTGAAAAGTAACACTCTCTCTCTCTTACTGGGGGTCATTCATAACCTCTGTGAAAGTAAACTCTCCTCTTACTGGGGGTCATTCAACCTCTGTGAAAGGTAACATCTCTCTCTCTACTGGGGGTCATTCACACCTCTGTGAAAGGTAACATCTCTCACTCTTACTGGGGGGTCATTCATACACCTCTGATAGATATCTCTCTTACTGGGGGGTCATTCACAACCTCTGTGAAAGGTATCAACATCTCTCACTCTGCTTCCCTCCCAGATATTTATTATTCGTTAAATCTGGACTTGTAGAAATTTTATTACCAGTATGTTGAAGAGAAATATATAAACTACCCAACTGAAGCCTACTAAACATCTTATTATCCCCACACCTCAGATATTTGTTATTATTATCAGTAAGTTGTCAGACATTTGAATTCCTGGTTTCTGTCTTTGGTAGGAACAATGTGAACTACCTGACCGGTTCCTGGTGGCCGATCCTGGAGGATCTATACGAGGAGGATGTCCCGGTGTACCGGTTCATTCAGAAACCCGGTGATCTGGTGTGGGTTGGCGCGGGAACCGTACATTGGGTGCAGGCTGTGGTAAGTCTCCATAGTAACCACTTCACAAATAGTACAGAGAGAAATCTTGGCAAAGTGATTAATTAACTGCAGAACATTATATTGTTTACCATTGTTTTTCACTCGCCAATTTTCAGTGGTTTCATGTTTGAATATGTCTGCAATTTATACGTGTGGAATTTGAGTGATCAATAAATATTTCATATAAGAGGAGAGAAGTGGTTGCTGCTCACAAATTTATTTACAGATTTGTTTGTTTGGCGCCATAAAATTTGATGTTCACAAAAAATAGTGAAATCACACTAATTTAGGACTGATTGTAATGTTTTACCAAAAGATTCCTTACAAGCCTAGAACATTTTCTGTTGAAATGGGATGATGTGAATACAATGATGAAATGACCTTATTGTTTTCAGGGCTGGTGTAACAACATCGCCTGGAACGTTGGGCCTGTCAATGCTCGTCAGTTTCAGCTGGCCTTGGAACGCTACGAATGGAACAAACTCCAGAGTTATAAATCCATAGTTCCCATGGTGCATCTGGCCTGGAACATTGCCAGAAATTTGAACGTCTCAGAACCTAAGTTCTTTGAACAAGTGAAGTAAGTCCTGCTACAAGCCAAGAGAGTTTTTTTTTTTTTTTTTTTTTTTTTACATATCTAGAGGAATGAAATGGCACTACAGACCGAAGCTTTAAAAAAAAAACCCACTGTAGTCCACTTCTGAAGTCGCTATGGAATGTTACTATGTCTGTAAATCTATTAATAAACAATGTAAATTTTGTGAATAAACATGTCTTTACATGATCACTTGCTGCTACATGCTTTGTTTAGATAATCTAGTTAGTACGGCTATTGTGGATATCACTTATTAAGAATGCTCTGTGTTTACAGGTCATGTCTGATGCGCTCGCTGAGACAAATCCGCTTCACACTGGACTTTGTGGAGGAACTAGGACTAGAAGTCAAATGGCATGGTCGAAATGAAAACGAGGCCGCACATTACTGCAATGATTGTGAGGTAAAGGCCGGGCTTACTCTTCATTTCTGAGTATACAACGGATAAAATGTGATGTACACGGGTTCTCCACTCCAAGTAGGGTTCTCCACTGTGTTATGAGAGAGAAAATCGTGTTTCATTCTGTTAACTGAGAAGAGAGATACAAGGGTTCTCCACTCCAATTAGAGTTCTCCACTGTGTTATGAGAGAGAGAATTATTTCCATTCTGTTAACCAAGAAAGAGAGATACAAGTGTTCTCCACTTTTATCATCGGAAAAAGAGAGAGAAACTTAGTTCTATAGTTTTGTTATCAGAGAAAGATGCAAGGGTTGCCCACTGTTATCTGAGAAAGAGAGACACAAGGGTTTTCCACTTTATTTTCCAAGAAAGAGAGCGAGATAAATTTGTCTTTAACAATTATCTGACAGAAAGTGATAAACAATGGTTCTTCTATATTTTAGAAGAGTTTGTCTCAAGAAATGGGCAAGAGAATAAACAAAATATTTCAGCTCTGCTTAATTCTATTATTAAAGATGTATGTGTTATTAAGGTGGAGAATTGACCTTTTTGTACTTGATGTGTTCTGAGGTGGAGAATTTACCTTTTTGTACTTGATTTGTTGACAGGTGGAGGTCTTTGACATTTTGTTTGTTCTGGAACAAGACAAGAAGTTCATCGTTCACTGCCAGGACTGTGCGCGTAAAATCCACCCCCGGCTGGAGGGATTCGTCGTCCTGAAGCAGTACCACACCCACCAGCTCTGTGAAATCTTCGATCGCTTCCAGTTGGCTCATCATGTGAGTTATCTATGGACTCCTGAAGGAGAACACATGTATTGACACAAGCATCTACATTTTTTATGCACCCAAAGATTAACTATTTGGACATATTGTTCTTGGCCTTGACTTTTATTTTACTTTATCATAACTTTTCAAGTATTCAAAGTAAAAGATTCATACAAGATAACTGAAGGTTCAAGGTCAGTGCTATATGATAGGTCAAGGTCAAATGTTAGTGGGAATTTTGCCCAAACTGGACTTGATGACACGATTTGTTTAATAACTGATTAAGATACCTACAGGATACGTACACTCAAATATTTATAAAATGAAGATTAGGAAGTCTATCGAAGAATATGCTAATCCTGATTTAATCAATAAATGTATAGACAGTATGGAAAAACATCCTATCATGAAGACTTCAGATTTACTGTGAAATCATTTTAATTCGTGGGGGCCAATGTTCGTGGGTAATAAAAATTCTGCTGGTTCGTTGGGACGTAATTTCGTGGGTAATTGATAAATAATGCGAACGACATAATACTTATAAAGAATAAAAGAAAAATAAAGCATGTTCATGGGGACGTAAATTCGTGGGTAAGGGTGACCCACGAAATCCACGAACATTGGTCCCCCAGGAACATTGATGATTTCACAGTAATTCTCATATTTCTATCATTGTTATGTAAAAGAATTTTTAAAGTTATAAAATTTCCTTGTAATGTGGTGATAAAAAAATGACAGTTTTAGTATTTGAGATGTTCTTATTTTGCAGGTACCAACCAGTTGAAGATAGTTTCTTCTCTAATCGTGGACAGTGTGTATTGAGCAACATCCACCATCCTAAAGGGAGAGCATTCAGGCAGTATCGACAATTCCACTTCTATGCAAGCCAAAATACCACCTCCTCAAGATCTCACCGGATGTATTCCGCGAATTCGCCACAAAGCTGGGATTACAACAATGCTCATCGTTACAGTGTCTTAGTTTATACATGTTCTATACATTTTGATACCAAAGGTTTATTTAGCAAAAGCACATATTATATATACATATATATATTTATTTACAAAAGTGTTCTACTTAACCCACCCTTGTCCTGTATGAGTAGACTCTTCCTTGTTGTTAAGGGATTGGTTGTATGTCGCAGTGATAGGGGTGTGCAGGTTAAGATTCACTTGTGATGTATCCCATTATCGATCAACATGATGCATCTCATTCTTCCACCATACATTTCCATCAGAAGGGCTTTGCCATGACCTTGAATATTTCACCTTGCATTCGTTTCGTGTTAATGTTCGAGAAATTGCGAGAATAGATGAGCAAGACGATATTACGTGACCTGTGTGTGGTTCAGAGAAAAGAGATAACTATTAACTTGCACCAGCAGTAAGCTCAGTAGTGGGCTGATCATAATGACTTTGATTGCTGGACGAATGAAGTAATATTGTGTACTAGAATCTGATTGGACAACGGTAGTATTGTATACTAGATTCTGATTGGACAATGCTGAAAGTGAGGCAGAGAAGCCTATTGGTGATTGTGTGTGAAAGTCGATGCTTCTATGACTATTTATCAGAGTGAGTGAAGCAACATTTAATTGATCTCAGGGAAAACGAACACAATCCAGGAGGTGTGTGAGTATTAAAGACCATGTCCTGTTCCTACTGCTGGGCCGCAGTGTCTGTAAATCAACACATCCGGGTGTTATATATAATGTCCTGTTCCTACTGCTGGGCCGCAGTGTCTGTAAATCAACACATCCGGGTGTTATAGAGAATGTCCTGTTCCTACTGCTGGGCCGCAGGGTCTGTAAATCAACACATCCGGGTGTTAGTACATATCGGACGGTGGGGGCCCCGAGATTGTTCCTGATACTCGTGTGATGACTGGGGTATACAGGGATTGTTCCCGATACTCGCGTGTGACGACTGGGGTATACAGGGATGTTCTAGAGTGTGTTTGTGGGGGACCCCCAGTTTGTACTATTTATTTAAATGTTTCTGTTACATGAAGGACAAGCTGAGGAGAGAATTACGTAGCGCTAAGCGTTCGACTTTTATCACGTCTTTTTTGTGGACTCAGCGACTCTATATAATATATCACACGTAATTATCACACGTAATTACACAGATCGCAGACGAGAGGAATTGTGTGTTAATGTTTTGTGGATGTGAGCTGTTCGAGTATGCCGAGTTTAGTTATACTGAGTTTAGTGATCCATGAGATTTTTGGTCTGTGTATTTAATGTTTAAGGCTGTATTATAATATTGCATGAATAGTGAATTGCAGTTAATGCCAGCCTTTTCTGTTGAACAAAGGTTTGACACCTGAATTTTTGTGATCTCAGATATATATTCATTCTTTTTCATTATTTTTTACGAATTATACTGTACATGTATACGCACATGAATTTTTTAGAGAAACTAAACGTCACTAGAAATCGTATGTTATTAAATTTGTTTTTTGATTTGTCGGTTTTGTACGTTAATGATGCTGACTGGTCAGTGAGACCCTCATTTGTTTCGTTTCTAATTAGTGATGAAATCTCATTAAACAAAAGGTTTCCCCAATGCAACAACCCCTCCCCCCTTAAAAAAATGAAATCTATGTATTAGGTACTGTAAAGGGGGAAACATTTGCTTGGGTTTTGTTACATTCACAATTAACGATGGTGAAGATAAAAGCATTGCAGTGCTTTTCAAAGTATTTTAGGTACGAGCTCATCTACTAAAAGGGGTTTTTAACCAATGAAGAAATTTCAATAAAAATCGTAAAATTTTAGCTCCTCAAAATTAAAAAATAATGCTGAAACATCTCTGTTTAATTATCATGTATTAAATATTATGATAACGTTTTAAATGAGAAATAGTCATTTCAGATCGCCTTGATTTTTCTGGGTCAGTTGCAAAGGGGAAACCGAGAGCACGTANACGTTTTAAATGAGAAATAGTCATTTCAGATTGCCTAGATTTTTCTGGGTCAGTTGCAGCGGGGAAACCGAGAGCACGTATTTGATTTATACATTGTGATCCGGGTGCTGCCAAATCTGCATAAAAAATGAAGTTTAGAATGACCACATATTCATTTTTTCCCGTATAGTAGATTTGTACAATAGGGAATGCATGTTTCCGTTTTGTTTTAATTAGTTTGTAGATACAAAGTAGTTTAATCATGTAGTACCCCAATCTCGCATCCCTTCTGTCACCTGTACAGTATTTTGCATTAACTTGATATCTATATGACGTTTACATTTTTAATAAAGTGAAATTTTTATAATTTTTAAAATGCTATCTGTACTATGCTTCGGGATAAAAGTCATCCGAGTGTTTGTTTACCATTTCTCTACTTTTATTTTGGTATACCTTTGTTTTCACGTGAATATCAATGAGGTATTTATTCATGAGACGTAATGTTTATCAATCACTATTTATTACTCAAGACTTCTGTGCGCAAACGTTTATTTGCGAGAAATAGATTTTCTCCAATGGTTAAGTCTCGCACTAAATTTCACGCAATGTTGTGAATAAAATGTAATTTACTGTTTTAAATGCACATTGTATTTTCGTAATTTGTACAAAACAGTACTTATGAACTTGAGACTTGTAAGCAGTTGTGTTTACAGCTTTGTATAATGGCAAAATGCAGATGATGAAAAACTGCTAGAAATCCTTAATACGTACCTCTATGATTTATTGAGATTTATTTTTGCGGATGTTTAAGACCTATTAAGTGCTAACAATGCAATTTCTGCATCACATACCTCGTCTTTTCATACATATTTTTTGCCTCTTTTTTTTTTTTTTCAATTGGGTGATTTGAGAGTCTGTCTAAAATATATTTATTGTGTTGCAATAAAACACTAAAACTTCAGAATGTGTTTTCTTTTAAATTAATTGCTGAATATAGGGCATGAGAAAATGTTTACCTGCCCTTGGTTTGAATACACCACTAGATGGCACTACCTGGAGTATAATGAGAGGCCCAGGGGCCACATCGCTCACCTTGGTGACTTTGATCCTGCCGTTGATCGGCAATGGTGATTTTTAAAAGAATTTTATCAATCTTTATTCCCTTGAAAAATTTACACCTCATATTGTGGCCCCAACTAAGCCCAAAGGATCACAATATCACCGAAAATGAATGCATATAACAAATATACTAAGCAATATCTGGTTAAGACAAAGGTCATATAAAAAATTGGAACTTTTCTGGCGTAGTGGTTTTTGAGATGTTTAAATAACTGTGCCCTATTTTTGCCTTTCCGTGATTATCTCCCCTGAGGGGGACATTGCCTTCTACATTTGCACAAACTTAAACCCCCGTGGCCCAAGAATCATTGGTATCTGAAGTTTGGTTGAAATCGGTACAGTGGTTCTGGAGATGATTTTCCTATAAATCAGAGCATGTAAAACTTCCCTAAGGTAGCCCCACCTTATCCCTGGGGGCCATGCTCTGAACAAACTGGGATCTACTCGGTGTCGGAAAGCTTCCAGGTAAATCTCCACTCTTCTGCTCCTATGGGTTGAGAGAAGATTTTCCCAGTATTTTAGCATGTAAACTTTTGATTCCCTATTGTGGCCTCGCCCTACTTTTTTGGTGTGGGTGTGTGTGATTTGAATAAACTTCAATCTCCAAAATGTCAAAGTAAGAAGCTTTCGGGTAAATTTCAATTTTTCTGGCCCAGTGGTTCGTAAGATTTTTTAATGGCCTCATTTTTGTAATTATCTCCCCTTTGAAGGGAATAACCATTCAAATGAGCAGACCCGAATCCCCTTTACCCAATGTTCATTGGTACCAAGTTTGATTGAAATTGACCCAGGTTCCGAAAATTTTTGTATATATCAGCATATAAATCTTTGATCCTCCATTCCTTTACCCCTAGGGGCCGTAATCTGAACAAAATTTGAATCTATATCCAGAAGCTTGCATACAATCCCCACTCTAGTAGTCCTTGAAATTTTTTTTTAAAGATTTTCCTTACATATTCTTTTCTTAACTTTGATCCCATATTGTGGCCCCACCATACCCCCGGGGGTCACGATTTTAACAAACTTGAGTCTCCTCTATATCAGGAAGCTTTCATATAAATTTCAGTTTGTCTAACTCAATGGTTCTTGAAACATTTTTTGAAGTATCTTCCCCTTTTTAGCATTTTTGTGATTATCTCCCCTTTGAAGGTTTGAACAAACTTGTATCCCCTTCATCCCAAGGATGATTGAAATTGGTCGAATTGTTCAGGAGATTCGGCATATAAAATTTCATCCCTTGTGGCCCCACCCTTACCCCCGGGGGTCATGATCTGAACAAACTTGAATCTACTCTATATTTGAAAGCTTTAAGGTAAATTTCAACTTTTCTGGTCAGTGGTTTCAAGATTTTCTCTGAATGTACAACTTGCACTGATCCCTTAATGTGGCCCCACCCTACCCTCCAAGGGAGGGGGGCATGATCTGCATGAACAAACTTTCTATAAAAATTGTGTGGACAAACATTGCATTGTACTAATATTTCAATTAAAGGGGCAAAATTCCTGCAAGATGCAAAATATCTACAGCGACCCACAAAGAAGGCACCCTGTCTTGTTGACATCAATGGTTGTCTTCTGTAGCAAGATTGCATGATGCAGTCATGGAATTCTGACGTTATAACCGAACACAACAGCACTCGGATAAAAACAATGCTCAAACCATGTAAAATTACAGTGCATCTCAAAATACCCATCCGTAGTCTCTTTGCATTGAACTGTAAAATCATTTATTTTCGTGGGATTAAAATTTCATGGTTTTGATTCTAATAATGAATTCGCCGACATTGATTTTTGTGATTTATAATTCATAAAATTTATACATATTTATTTTCAGTGCAAAAATTCGGCAAGGATTTATTTTCGTTGTTTTCGTATATCCACAAAAACATCGTAATTAAATCCCAAACGAAAATTAATGATTTTATAGTATTAACCAACACACAATTTTGAATTAGGAGATGGATGGATAACAAACATATAACCTGACACAGAAGAAAGTTTTGTTGTTTTTATTTTCATATTTCAACATTTTATGGTGATGTATGACGTATTTACAAATATTATGACAACAAGCTGCCAACATGTTCTATGACAACACAGATTTGCTACGTACATGTATTTAGTCTGACAGCCAATCACTGGCCACAGGATGTTTACTGATGACAAGCCAATGATAGAATCGGTGGATTCTGCTTACTCGGCTGTGTTGTAAGAAGGTAAAAATTCACCAATCGTCTCTCTCCTTGGATACCTAATCACAATACACTATAGTCCCCTTCGGGAGGTGTTGTTATCTTGCTGCTAGTGTTAACTGGTTCCCTGCCCTCTCTATCGTCTCATCCCTGCATGTCATCAGCATCAGCAAACTGTTCCTCCTCCATGTTCTCTTCGTTACCTGAGTAAAATTAAAATTGAAAAAGATTGTTATATCGGTAATAAAGTAGCTATTCAATACGGACTTGTAATTAACTTGTACAGAAATTGATACTGGCAGAGTATAATGTTAATTTTTCAGTGAAAATCTAAGGCCTAAATATCAACCTTTTTAATACATGTACTTTACACTTTGTTCCTTTATTCTTTTCTTCTCAGTGGAGATTTTAAATGAGTAAAATAAATCAAACTTATTATCCATCAGAATTATAATAGTCAAATTCACTGGTCTAGGGCAATAGTCATGTGAAGGGAAACAATTCATGATGTCTACCTCATGCACTGGGTGACAACTGTGTTGCCTCCCTTTAGATGATAATTAGTGCAAATGTTTACACTTGTGTTTTTGTTTTATTCTATTATGACATCACAATCGAAGGCTTTCCAACTCGATTTTATAGAAAAAGTTGTTACAATATAGATGATGTTGTACATAAAAAAAATCAAGTCTAGAAATGTTTTCAAGATGGATTAAAAAAAAACAACTTTTTAGATTCTTCAGGATAATATTATAAAACGCACCCTCAGGTGACATCACTATTATAACCTGATAATCTGTGATGTCTCCCTGTTAAACAGTCCATAATTATTGTACAATATAAAATTATTGCTGTTTTTGAGGTCAATACGACAATTTAGACACCCGAGATTGATTATAAATTGTTTTACATCCTGATTGAGAATTTTTTCACTTATATGGAGACGTCACCATTGCCGGTGAAGGGCTGCAAAATTTAGGCTAATGCTCGGCGCTCAGGGCCTTTGAGCAGGGAGGGGTCTTTATTGTGTCACACCTGCTGTGACACGGGACCTCGATTTTTGCGGTTTCATCCAAAGGACCGCCCCATTTAGTCGCCTCTTACAACAAGCAAGGTGGCACTAGAGACCCATTCTAACCGGGATCCACACAGTACAATATTCACTGAGCCCTTCAATCATATAATAATATCATTGGTAGTATAAAATTCATATTGGAAAAGCCCCTCTAATACAGATAATATATATACATATCTAATTAATCTCCCAATAGTTTACAACTATTCATAAGTCTATGTAGGTTTTTGTTGGGAGTAAGATTTATTTTCATTATAGAGTAAACCAAACACTGTTTTAAACATGTGGTCTTCCATTTTAAACACTATCTCTGATCAAGGTCACATAAACCAAGTGTTACACCCCCACCCCCTCTCAGTTCTGATATGTCCATGGATCCATGGCATGCCCTTCTTTATAAGATTCATGAATTAGTCTATTAAAGACCACTGTTCGTTGTCTTTACTTTTATTTCATACACAAGATCAATGATTGATTATTTGTTTTACGTCCCGTCAAGAATTTTTCACACATGTTGAGACGTCACCAGTTGTAGGCGAAGTACCACAAATTTAGACCTATGCTTAGTGCTCAGGGCTGTAGCGATGAGGGTTCCTTAGCGTGCCAATTCCTGTTGTGACACGGGAACCTCCGTTTTAAAGGTCATATTCGAACCCATGATTCTCGCTTCTAAATGCTGAGCGTTTGGTGAATGAGTAATCAATTCCTATTTTCAGGCTTTAGGTTTGACAAGACCATGCTATGAGCATGACTCGAATGCACAACCCCCTGGTTGCGAGGTGAACGCTCAGACCACTTAGCTACTGCAACCAGTATCTTAAACTTCCAGGGAAGACATGTGTCGCCTGCCTACTTCTAATTCCAATGTTTGAAAAATTACTTCATCATTTATTAATAAAGTATCACCATGGCAAAAGAGTATATAATTATAATTTTT
>CAJDSM010018766.1:2440-14065 GCA_903981925.1 Ostrea lurida
CTGATCCGACAAGAATATTGGTAAATCCGATGGATGCTCCCCAAACTCATCTAATGATCCGACAAGAATATCAGTAAAACTGATAAACTGATGGATGCTCCCTGAACTGCATCTGTCAATTTCTGATGAATGACTTGCACAATAATCAATACTGTTGAAATGAAAGGTTTTAAATATATATATATGAATATAAGTTAAATGGAGAGTGACCTCAACCTTTTGGCTTTATAGAATGATGTGAGTGACCTTTACCTGTTTGTCATTTGCCTATATACCTTATTTGTGCGATATGAACAATGCCCGTTAAAAAAAAGGTGACCTATTCGATTGGTCTTCTCGTCCGTCTCGCTCCGTCGTGCTTAACAATTGAACATTTTTAACTCTTCTTATAACCACCAGTCCAATTCTTTTCAAATTTGGTATGAAGCATCTTGGACAAGGGCACATAAATTGTAAATTTCAGGTCTCTTGCACCCTTGGGGGTGGGCAAAAACTCCCCAAAAAGTGACCAATTTTCAAAAATCTCTTCTTAACAACCGCACAGTCTGAGAGAAACCATAATGCATAGTGATGTAAGAGCAGGAAGGCCTTTACCAAAATTGCAAAATTTGTGATCCCGGGGAGGGTTCTGACCAGGTGGGGCCAAACTGTACATAGTTTATATATAAAACATTTTGAAAAGCATCTTCTTTAATGCTATTGATATAATGTGAAACTATAAATGGATGTTTTGAATAAATAGAAAGCCTTTTATCAAAATTGTAAATTTCATATCCTAAGGTAGGGGTTTTAGTATTAGGGTGGGGCCAAAATGGTCATGATGAAATGTGTTAACAAATTGAAACATTTTTAACTCTTTCTGATAACCACCAGTCCAATTCTTTTCAAAATTTGCAGTAAGCATCTTTGGACAAGGGCACATAAATTGTAAATTTCAGTCTCTTGCACCCTGGGCCTTGGGGTGGGGCAAAAACTGCCAAAAGTGACCAATTTTTCAAAAATCTCTTCTTTACAACCGCACATGTTTTAGAGAAACCAAATGCATATAATGTAAGCAAAGAAGGCCTTTACCAAATGTCAAATTTGGTGATCCCCAGGGGTAGGGTTCTGACCGGGGGGGGGGACAAACTTGTACATATTGTTTATATGTAAAACATTTGAAAAGCATTCTTTTCAATGCTATTGATATTAATGTGAAAGTAAATGAATATTTGGAATGAGAAGGAGCTTTTATCATAATATACCCCCGCAACAATTGGGGGGGGGGGTGCCTTGGAATCAGGTTGTGCTGGTCCCATCCGTCTGTTAGACAGAATGGTTCCCAGAGCTTTAGTGTTAACCTTTCCACTTAGAGTAACATATTTGCAATGTCACCCATTGAACAAAGTGTTTCCTATGAATTTGGGGTCAAAAGGCAAAAGGTCAAGTGCATGGACATCAAAGTTAGCCATATGGTTTCCCGGTCCAGAATTATCCTTTCTACTAGAGTCGCTATATAAATACATATATACACCTCATGAGACGAAGTGTTCTTTATTGAATTTTAGTCAAAAGTCAAAGTCAAGCTCACTGGACATAAAGTAGCAATTGGTTTTCATTAAAATTCTTGAACAATCAGTGTTGAAATCTGAAATGATAACTTCTTGTGTATATGAATAGGAATTATATGCATATATTGCAAAATATTAACAATGTGAATAAAAATACCTCTGTATTAGACTTAAGAAATGCAAATATGACACTCCCTGTGTGCTATGATACTTCAGTGACCTGTTAAGCCTGTGGGCCTGCTTGTCCCTCATAAGGACCTACCGTTAAGGCCTGTGGGCCTCTTGTTCCCTCATACAGGACCTTTGACTTTTCAAAAATTACCTTTAGAGACCTTAAACTAAATGTTTATTTTCATATACAAGGTATACATTTTGAATGACCATGACCTTTACAAAAGGACCTTTAGTCATGTTTGACTGTGAAAGCCATTTGCTGTACTTATTCGTGTGATGTAGACCCGTGGGGGTCTGGGTTAGAATAGGTCCCCATCATCCCCTTACGTGTCGTAAGAGGCGACTGAATGGGGCAGTCATTCAGATGAGACCGCAAAAACCGAGGCCCCGTGGCACGATAAAGATCCCTCACTGCTCAAAGGCCCCGAGTGCTGAGCACAAGCCTAAATTTGCAGCCCTTCACCGGCAATGGTGACGTCTCCATATGAGTGAAATATTTTTGAGTGGGACGTAAAACAATAAATAATCAGTCGTGTGATGTATGATTAATACTTGTTAAAAAACTGTAGAAATAAGGAACTTTTTCCATATATTACAAGATATAGAATAGAATAACTATGTTCTCAGTAACCTTGACCTATCCAGAATGACCTTGAGTAACTTTTGCCTGTTATTTACTTATGGATTTATGATCAATACTTGTTTAAAACTTAAAATAAGGCACTTTTTCCTTTTATAAGGTATGTTTATAGTGACTTCACCTTTGAAAATACCCTGTCCCAAGGAATATTTGTGATCAATTATGACCAATCTATGAAAGGTTTAGGAGATTGGAACTCATATATATAACTGTTGTAATAAGTGTACTTCATTATGTCTGTGTTTTGGTGCCTGTAATCAGGATCCAAGATCTAATTCAGATCACTTCCTCCAGAGAGAAACTGTAAATCACTTTTATTTCACGGGAGCTAATTTGTATGTGTCCACTGTCTTTTAGACTCAGAGTACCTGAAGAGAAAGTTTCGTATTTCGCCGTCCAACAGGCCTATGACGTACCGCTTGTAGTATACTTGTTGCACACATAAAATCATGAGACATACCTTTTTGAAAATCATTAATTATTGCAGAAGTCTAACATTTTTTTTTTCAGAACTAAATTTTTGGTCTTGCAAAGTAACATGTAAATATTGTTCTTACGAATAAACAGTGCTTTACATTAGTGCAGCAGCACTAAGATTATTGCACAATAAAAGAGAGAAACAAGGTACTGTACTCTGAGAAAACTGGGTTACGTCCCCTGATTTTCTGATAGGTTATGTCCCCTGATTTGTTGATGGTAATGAGATTTGGAAAACAAAGGCCTGGAAGATGCATATATTAATTTTAATTCTGTACAAATACACAACAATCATATATAATATGAGGATGTTCATAACAATACTAATGGAATAAATTACCATATTTGAGTATAATTAACACAATATATATATATATATCTAAAAGGACATAGAAACAAATATCAAATACATTACATTGATACCACATTGGAAGAACACGGACGGAAAGCTGAAAGTTTTTCCATCTCAAAGAGATATCAAACACAAAGAAAACAGCAGTTTGTATTCAACTATTGGTTTCCCCCCAGTATCTGCGAACAACGAGAACTATTGCTTTATAGGTCTAATTCATCTGGCGATATGTGTAGATATGTCGCGGAAGACATTTTGGAAGGAATGCCATCCTCTGCCGGTTCTTCCGACACCCTTTTCCGTTTGCTTGAGGTAGATTTACACAAAACCGGGTCGTCTGCTGTGTTATTGTTCTGGAACGTGGGACTGCTTGGTCTGGAAGCTATTGCACTGTTTAAAATTTCACAACTCACAGACTGGCTATTTGAATTATCATTTAAGGCCTGATGTTTGGCCGTTTGACAAAGTTTACTGTCCTCATCACAGAAATTTCCGCGAAGCCACACGTGATGCTTGCCGTCAATGTAATGGCGAAAATGGCGAACAACTCGACTCCCTAAAGAATCGTAACTTTCTCCCATAACCTAAAAAATAAACGGAGTACTTTAAAATTACATATATTTTCGGCATTTTTACATGTTTCTTGAAGCAGACACAGTAAAAAAATGAATGCCTACCTCGATCTCCATCTCCTGATTTCCTATGAGTATCTTCGCCTTGTATAGGTTTGTGGTTTTGGATCCGTGAACACCTTTACTGTGGATCCGCCCCAGAATTTCTAGATCTAGTTCATCGAGGATTTCTTGTCGAATGGTTGTCACATCACTCCCCGTGTCTACCATAAACTCTGGGAAAAAAAACACCCAGAAATTGTGCAAGTTTTATCAAATGAAGCATTGCATAAAATTTCAAGTCCGTCCAAGCCATATAGGAAAAAGAAGCGTTCGCAAGATTTTGTGACAGACAGATGGACAGAAAGTTCAAAAACAATCTCTCCGTCTGGAAATATGGATACCTAATGAGCCACGTAAGCTCCAGTATCCATTTCCTTTCATTTTTTTTATCCATCCCGGATTTCAGATTAACTCCACCCCACCCACCCCGAGAGTGAAATGTGGAATAGGCGTACAGTCGACCTTAATCTCGCGGACATTTGGCTCGGTTGTAATAACCTGACATATACCTACCCCGATGTTGGCATCAGTAAAAATATCACAGCCAAGTCGATATACGCATTGATCAGTAAAGATATCACAGCCAAGTAATATCACAGTCCAGTCCGTACACGCGGAGTAAAAATATCACAGCCAGTTAATAAACAAGAGTTCCGCTTAATCTGATAGCCAATTTGAAACTATCAGATTATCCGAATAACGGATTAACAGAATTTCCTATTTGATTTTCCCAGTAACAATATTACAGGCGAGATAGCCTTACCTCATCTTCGCTAGCCAAGGGTGACGATACACGGTGTTTCTCTTCGGGTATCGTCACCCTTGGCTTTCCAGAGAAACACCGGGTATCGTCACCCTTGGCTAGCGAAGATGGCCTTACCTATGCGGTGATATTTCTCCGATTCTTTGGTGGAATAGATACACGCATCTACGACGAGGAAGTCAAACTTGGCGTCGCTGAGTGTCGCGGGTTTTTTCCACCGTCCACACGCCAACACTTCCTCCGCTGGACTGTGTCCGTTCTGCTCCCTCTGTAACTGGGACACTGGAGAAAGACATGTTCAGTTAATATCAACCATTCAATTTTCTGCTCTACATAAAATTTCATTTCCATCGTGTGGATGCATCCTATTCACTCTTTAGGAGAAGTGGGCAGGCATAGCCTGGATGTAGGCTATGCCTGTCCGACTTCTCTAAAGAGACATAGGATGATCCTATTCTCTTTAGAGAAGTGGGCAGGCATAGCCTGGATGTAGGCTATGCCTGTCCACTTCTCTAAAGAGAATAGGATTGCATCCCAATGAGGTTTTTGTGTTACTTTATTAATGTGTTTGAAGACACCCCTTCCCCCTTCAATAGACATATAGCAATTCCTTTCCTGACCCAAATACCGGTATCCATGAAATTAAAAATTAGTTGTAAACTGTTTTGTAATCTGTATTTTAATTGGCTAATGCACTGGAGCTTGGGGCAATACATGCAACAAAGTGCGAAATTACATTGGAAACGAGAGAGTGTTCGATTGACCTTTTTTTTTTTCTTGTCACAAAATTTTGAAGTTTGCCTCCCCACCTTCTGTGATTTTTTTAAGTTTGCGCCCCCCCCCCTTCAAAATCAGTGCTATGCCTCTGAAAACGAATGTTGAACACCTAACACAAATCGAGGTAACGAGACCGGTAAACGAATGTTGGACACCTTACACAAATCGAGGTAACGAGACCGGTGAAAACGAATTTTGGACACCTTACACAAATCGAGGTAACGAGACCGGTAAAACGAATGTTGAACGATTGAGACCGTTAATGTTGATATAACACAATTTGAGGTAGCGGAACCCGTTTGCGACCGTGAATTGACATTAATTAATGGACGCAGATAACCAGAATAAAGATAATTATTCTCTAATTTCAGGATAGGTCATGCAATATATCGGTAAATCAAGGCAATTCATGTTGTCAACGTCAGTGCATTTGTCTCAAATTTTAAAGACGTATTGTAATGCTGATTTACCATCATTTTCATTTCTTTCCACTAAATGTAATGAAGAGGTGACGATAATTTCATAACTCTTTTAAAGAATACAAATCAAGAGCTGGGCACATATGGACCCCTGAACAAAGGGAGGGGCTGGGGGGGGGTCCAGCTGCCCAGGAGGAATTAGCACCCACCTGGCATCGATCGGTCACGTCCGCCGTGTGCGCCTGATCCTGACAGCACACGGAGCAACCCAGAAGACAAAATATGCCCAACAAAGTCATGTAAAAATGAATTATTTTTTCTATCCCGTTGAATTATTAAAGCTGAAATTCTTGAGTCGTCCATAAGCCGTCAGTCACCTGTCTGTCTGGCGTGGTAGCAGAAGATCGAATTCCAAACAACAGACATTGTAGGACTAACTCAGTAACTGGGGACGAGTGAAATCGATCCGGCTTCACCTCCAGGTAGCGCTGTCGACCAGCAATATTATAGGGTAGAATATTATCAGAGCGCTGGTATAGATTAGGTGGCATGTTTGTCAATTAATTAATTGGATTTATGGAATATTGTTGATCATCATCGGAAAATACTAAGTCTTATTCTTCAGTTTCGATCAATGAGCAATAACCCCATGAAACCGGCACACTGAACAAAGTTTTGTTATCCCCTAACAGTGAAGATCTCTCTCTCTCTCTCTCTCTCTCTCTCTCTCTCTCTCTCTCTCTCTCTCTCTCTCTCTCTGATCTACATGTACTTATATACTATACCTGCTCTTTTTAGTCTCTTTTTGTGCCCAGGAAGAGTTATTTCAAGTTCATCAAACAGGTCTTCATTCACATTCATATTTCTCACGTCGCTCATTGAGGTGAGCTCGCTCTGCATGAAACTAACGTAATAATGTTCTAGACCATTCCTCTGTAACCAGACCAAGACTTGGAAACTTCCCGGGGACCGGTACTGTGCCGCTAAAAGTAGAAAACAGAAAATAAAGCCAGACCAAGACTTGGAAACTTCCTGGGTACCGGCACTGGGCCGCTAAAATTAGAAAACAGAAGTGTCGCGGGGCTGTACAAATCACACAAAACCCGCATGATGAGTAGCTGCAGAACTGTAGCTCTCTGAAAAAATATTGGGACAGATCAGAAAGCTACAGTTCTGCAGCTAAGTAGAACATTGCTACGTAGCGTACATATACCGTATGATTTTTAGCGATATACCAGACCAACGGATGCAGCATACTACTAGTTTTGAGTGGTGTCGGACAAACCAAAAGACCTTGGTTATTATATACCTTGCACGAAAACAATGAATATTTTGTTTATACATAGCAACGTTCACGGTTGCTCTAATATTACATAAGTGCACCTGTTAGTGATTTTGACAACGTATTCTGAAATCAAAATGTTGTTGCAGGTCGATATTATACACCGCAAAATAATGCTGCAGAATTCTATAATTGGCAGCAACAGTAAATGCTTCCATTTATCTCTTTCCCACAATTGCCACAGATTCCGAAATCGATATACAATTTTCATTTCACTTCGATTATCGCTTTCTCCCTGTGGAGAGATGCAAAATTAATGTCAAACCTGAAATGACAGGTGCGCGCCAGGTAAAACGGCATTATGATACACCCAGCAATAGGCAATTCCACATGGTATTTTCCTCTCTTAGATATACGTATTCCGAATGACAATTAACAAAGTTTGCACCTGGGTATTAAATAACAGAGCTCACCTTTTTCAAGAAATAGAAATAACTGAAAAAAGTTGAGGAGAACTACCGTAACAGTGATCAATGTCATAAATCCTATAGCTCGGAAACAAACCAGATAGGCGGGCAAACACGGGCCCCTGGACACGACATATGGCGATGTCATATCGTAAAACTCGTGGATTCTGCAGAGGGTGCAGTTTTCAAAGTGATCGATTAAAAATTTGAACTCCTCATTGTTTTGTTTGAAATAAACCCATGCTGTTTTATTGCATTTTACTTTTCAATAAAAACTTAACCCCCCCCCTCCAATTTTACAGTATATGAGTATAACGAATAAATGAAAGTTTGTATAATGTAATTAACTAATTATATATGGACTGTCTAATTTGACATCACCATTGTGTACCGTGACTGTATATTGTATAACATAATTGTATGTCAACATGTTGAATTGAATTGTATTATAACATTAATGGGCCTATTTCAAGTTGCCTATGTATGCATTGCTTTAAAATTCCCATACTAACAAGTAACCACCCAGATACGCAAAGATACGCACATATTTCCTCCCTATGCATTCGTGTACCCCCCCCCCCTTCTCAAGTTCCTTTCATAGGTGTGGGTGTGTGTGTACATTGTACAATAGCATGTTTAATATAATTTCCTGTATTATGCAGAAACCTCTCTCTTTTTGCTTTAAAGTTTGGCCTCTGAATATTGGAAATATATTCCATACTTGATCTCTTCTATCATAGGCCTAATTATTAAAATAAATCTATTCTATACAAATTATCAACTCATGATCAATAGTACAGTACGAGGATTACCTTGAATATTTTTCAATCTGCTAATGCATCTGACAAATTTTGATGTAGGTCTATTGTGGGACGTACAGTCCACAAGTGAAAGTACGTGTAACTATTTTATAATAGATATTGCATCTTCATCAACCAAACGCTTTGTTGACCCAGAAGGCTACTTACCGGCCTGCAGTATTTGGTGCCGATGATCCGGATCCGAGATTAGCATTGCATCAAGGTCTTTCTCATCCAGACAGGTGATGTCAGTTTCATTGTCGTATCCCTTTATCAAAAACATGTCCAAGTACTGAACTAATCCCATGTTCTCCAGAAAACTTCTCACCGGAATCGTCTGGGCCCTTTCCGTCATTTTGCTGTGGTTTGATTTTGCTCCGCGATTTCATATTGCTATCGGGTGCATTTTCAGCACTGTCCCCACATGTAAACGACAAAAAAATGTCAACACATGCTTTGAAACCTACAAGGTTTGATTTGAAGGTTTTGATTGGATAGTCTTCCTGGGACGCTTTAATGTATCCAATGACAATATCGATTATAAAAGCCTCGGTACAGTTAGAAAGGGATTTTCCTGTGTAAATTATTTATAGATCGCTAATCTTCCGTTTACATCACGTGGTTACAGGATTCCTTTTGAACCACGTTGACACAACAAAGATGGCGGCCAAATCGAGTCAGAAGATCGCTCTTATTACCGGCATCACGGGGCAGGTAAAGCAAGCGCAGAAATTGTGTATTGTATTGCTGTAGGATTTTGAAATTTCTTAATTTAACAGATTGAGTGTAGTTTACATTCCCTTCGTCCGTGATTTGTAAAACGGCCCCTCCCCCCTTTTCCCACGTTACACAAGATCCCACACGTAGGCTATCAGACGACGCGTCTTTCGTAAGATCGTAACGTACATGTCCTGTGGGAGTTTTATATCGCTCATTTTAAAGATCACTGTCTAATTTTCGTTTATATTTTCATGAATTTGTTTCGCAACAGCCCTGATTCGTGTACAGTCCGTCTAACGTAAAGCTTAAACTATAAAGGCCCACGTCACTACTATCCGACTAGCTTCAGTAGCACAGTCCAGTTTCACTCTAACATGGGGAAAATGTGCTCTGGAGTGAAGATAGTTTTTTTCCCCCCTTTCTTTTAAAGATCCATGGATTCTTTTAGAGGGTGCAATTGGGAAAAAAAAAATAACAAAGGAGGGTGGGGCTTTTTAAAATAAATGCTACAAGTGTAGCAGTTACAGTGATGTGCCCAACATTTGGGACTTTAGAGGCCGTGTTGGCCCCAAAATTTTATACGTTTATGGGCTGACATTGGAATCCAGGAAGCCCACATTATACCAATTTAAAAAATCAAGTAAGAAAATAATGGTTGAATCTTTTTAATGCTCAAATTCTCTCTCTCTGTTCTTATTTCATCATGCTTTTACAAACATACCATGCTGTCAGCGATATCCTTCAGCCAAGGTCCACTTTCGCAATACTTTTGAGCAAAGGATCGGATCTTTTGAAGTCATACTCCCCAAAGTAACCTTTCCGGTCAGCTTTTCTTTTATCTTGGGGATGGGAGACTGTCTGAGACACCATTGATACACTGCCACCCTGTGGGGATCCGGGTCAGAATAGGTCCTCAGTACCCCATGCTTGTTGTTAAGGGGCGACTTAATGGGGCAGTCCTTCGGATGAGGCTCCGTGTCACGGCAGGTGTTGCACAATAAAGTTCCCTGCTCAGAGGCCACGAGTGCCAAGCACAGGCCTAAATTTGCTGTCCTTCATCGGCAATATGATGACATCTCCATATGAGTGAAATATTCAAGCGGAACGTAAATCAATATACAAGCAGTCGCTACGCAATATACCACTACATTGCGTTTCTTTGAACAAGATACTGAAAGTAGTCTAAAGTTAACACAGCGTTTTCTCAAAACCAGAAGTAACTTAAAAAATGCAAATAAACATGACATTTCCGTGAAAATAAGTTGCATGTTCAACATTTTAATGCAGGGGCTGACAAATCCCATTGCCCGACACCCGGGGCATGTGGATTTTCTGGCAGGGCAAGTGAATTTTTAATAACCATTTGCCCGTGGGCAAGTAACTTGAAAAAATAGAAGACATGTCATACATTCGGATTGAAATTAGAGGTATATCATCATACGAGTTGTCTTTCGTTATGTAAACTAGTCAGCTATGTGAACCAGTTTAATCTGTCGTTACGAGATTTCCTTACCAATAATAATTTATATAGAGCAGGTTCAACTTTTATTGGTAGACAAACTGGCAGCAGAAGGCTGACTTTAAAGAAATTTCAAAGTGCAAATAACTTGAAGAACTTAAATTTCATGAAACTAGTTAGTTGAGTTCATGGGAGTTCTAAAGTAGGGCAGCAAAAAATAAATGAATGTCACATACTATGTTTTTTAGTCTTATTTCGTAATTTTGTTAAAGGTAGGGCAAGTAAAATCACAGGCAGGGCAAGTGAATTTTGGTCATGCACTTGCCTGTGAGCAAGTGCTCTAAAAATCTATTTGTCAGCCACTGTAATGTGAAGCAATCAGCTGGGTTCGATCACTTGTAGATCTAATGTAGCACGACCCAATGGATCTACTGTACATCAGCTTTTAACAAAATAAGACCACGCTGATAAATACTACTGGTAGCTGCTTTGAATGCTTGAATCTTCAAAATTTATTTCAAAAAATCGCAAAAATAATCAGCAATTGTAAAATTCTTTTTTCTTGGCTTCTATTATTTGTAAAATAGCTTATTCTTGGTGTCATGTAGTCAAATAATCTTTCATTGGATTCAAATTGTCGACCATTTGGATACATCCATTTCTCAGGATTTATTTTTATGTTGACAGTCTTAAGCAGTCCGGATTAAGATTTGAAGAATATAATGTTGATTTTGAAAAACCCCAAACTTCTCTTTAGACCTGTGTTAAACTGAGTCTGGTTTGTTGCAGATCTTTTATGTATTTTATTATATGCGCATATTAATGTGAACACGTGAACAATGAGCTGTTTTCTCTTCGTAGGATGGTTCCTATCTGGCAGAGTTTTTACTGACAAAAGGTTATCAGGTAAGTCGATACAAATTATTGTTCTGAACTGTCCGAGCGTGAGCTCCAAAGTATTTATTTGTGGGAGCAGATTATTGTGCGAACAGATTATTGTGACAGCAGTAAAATGTATCTTGTATGACAACAAGCATCCAGGGAGTTGTAATGTCCAGTGAATTGTAATAA
>CAJDSM010018767.1:0-15084 GCA_903981925.1 Ostrea lurida
CTTGAGCCTTCAGCTCAGGCGAGCTAAAAATTAGATTTTAAGTGGTTTATCCCACAGTAGCTTAATAGCAAGCAATATGAGCCCTATCTTCATCTTTTCTTTTGTTTACATAATTTCTCTTCAATTCATTGAATAACAGAATTGACTATACCACAAAACTTGGGTTTGAATCTTCTTAAATTCCGTATTAGTTAACACGTAAATTCTTATCATTAGAGATTCCAATTCATACAGTAAGACAAAACTGCCATTCCAGACTAGAAATCAATCTTAATTTCAACCATTGAGGGGGAAAAAATCAAACAAATAAACAAATTTTTCGGAAAAACGAGGTATATCCTCAAGTGACTAAGTTTGTAAGATACAATTACCAAGTCCATAAAGAAGTCCTTGTGATTTCTGTCAGTTGTCATATCCCTCATATCTCACAGGAGATAAATCAAAGTACATAGGTGTCCATTAAAAAACTCCCTAGCGGTCACTGCATTAAGTAAGTCTGATGTATGTGATACAGACATGAACCAAGTGTGAGATCATGTCTTGTATTATTTACTCGGCCTCTTCACAAAAAGTTTAAGCATGAAATCAATCAGGGCAAGGATACTTTCTCAGTACCAAAGAATTTTAATGTACCCTAAAAATATAGCAAGAAGTCATTCTAAATATAAACTACATCCACGTCTTATTTACATCGTTCCTCTGAACTTGCTCAAAACATCCTTTTTTCAAACACTAAATAGACAAACTGTACAAGATGAGGCATGTAGGCAGGAAATGGAAAAGTTATTATTGATAATTTACACAAACTTAAATCTATTCTATTTAGATGCTCAAATATTGTTTTTAGAAAATCAAAGAAGAATTTGAACACAGCATACAGGGAAATGGATATACATTTAATAAACTATGAATAATCTTTAGTCCACCAATACATGTCCCAACTTTATTCATCAAATTCAGCCTACATTTGATGAATGCAAATTGGAAAACTTTTTGAACGAAACAAATAATTATAATATTTTGAAAATGACACTGAAATGAATATTGGCTGGTGTCGAGCAGACAAAATTTAATATCTCCATTTCAATTGTTTTTGCCTTCGATATCTTTACAAAGTGTAATGCAGTACGATTGTGAACAATGCGCTCCTGTCTACTGTTACAGCAGCGTATCACATCTATATATTTTTCATCAAACACCATCACACTTCCAGAAGTACGTCAGTGGCATGAAGCACTCACTCACAGTCCGCAGTTCATACACTAATGTAAAAATGAAATTCATTTTCAAAATTACAAATACATATTATCGACTTATGAAAATGTGTCTGCTTCCCTCTGGCACTCGTACCACGTCTGATTTTCAAAATGGTTTAGAAAATGTTCCTGTACATTCCAATTTCAAGGAAATTTTGCAAGTTTGGCACTGTTATGTCATAAGGACAGATAGTACTATGAAATGCTCGATAATTTAAAGTTTTCAGAAGAAAATCATGATCATGGATGTATGATAATTGTGTCTAATGTAGCAAGATATGATCATGCAATTTAGTTACTTTACCTTAACAACAAAATTGATGTCTACCGTAAATTATAAAAAAAAAAAATTACAAAAAAAATTGAAATGAAATTAACATTTCAGTTGTACATTTTAATTTTCATAACTTTATCTATCAACAAATTCTAGAAATTAGTAGAAACAAATTCAAAGCATTACTAAAGCATTATCATCTAAATTGAATCAGGCTTTTTTTTTCTCCAAAACATTTCGATTCACCTTTAAATATATATATATATATATACTATATTAACTCGATCAATCCAATTACTAAATTCTCTGAAGTATACATAACTCTGTTCCTAAATCATTACGTTCTTCCCTTCATATGAGAAAAATGCCCCTCCCTCTCCCTGCATGTACCCCTCCAAAACCCCGCTGCAGGTGCCACCATTCAGTCGGTACTCTTACCTGATTCCCCTGGCCAGACAGATGACCCTAGTCCATCTACCTGGATGCGTTAATGCCTGGCCTTTTGATATAATATTGTTTAATTAATTCTGCGTCCAATTAGTGACCTATGATTCATCTTTCACCTTTGATCCAGACCAGCTTGAGGTCCACATCTATAATTTATTCACATGGTCACTAGCAGTCTGGCAAAAGAAGACTGATGTTTTATGTCATTAATTAGTCTGTCTTTCTAATTAATTCAGGTCTCTCTCCATATATAGCACAAGCCATGTCCACATGGTCCTCCTTTTATGCTCTAAAATCAGCATAATTTCTTTGTCTTTAAAAGCCTTCTGTTCTAAAATGTCTGTGGCCACTAATTGGAGAGTTTACAGGACGTGCATCTGTACCAGAACAGATGATGAGCTCGGCTATGGTTTTGGAATTATAATCATAAAAGAAAGTTCTAAATACTTTCCTTCATATTTCTTTTGTTCTTTCTTCAACAATTCTAGCAATTACACACATTTAAAACGCACCTTATATTTTATCAGTAACCCTTTTCTTGGAAAACTATATCTTTTAATCAAATTTCTGCACTTAATCTAAATTTTCCATATGCTATGATGAAAAACATATTTCAAGATAATGAATGCAAAAGTTATAAGGGAAAAAGTTCTAATTCTGTAAATTATGTTTTCATTCTCATCAATTTTCCAGTGCTTCCTTATCAGAGATAGTGGCCAACGATAACAGTGAAATCAGCATTACCAGGCACTGAACAAGAATTTTATCTTTTTTCCTACTAAATTAGAATATACTGTAATTGCATAAAAAATTTCAGCCCAGCATTCTATTTACAAAAAGTCCTAATATTTGTTTCCTTAATCATAATGAAATAAGGGAGAGGAGATATCAATGGAGATATATTCATCAGCTTTGATAATGGTAAAAGACTTCACCTGGGTACTGTCTAAATTCGAGATAAATATCTTGAATAAGAGTTCTTCCGCAAATCCATTAATACAATCGCTTAAAACACAGTGCTGAAAAATGACGAAATTCAGAAATTAATTCTCCATGACATCAAAATCTATCTTATCAAAAATTTTGCCCGTTTCAATGTAAATAAATATACATCATCAATTACCATTCAACTCGCTATGACATCTGTATTATCTTCTGTAAGATGTTTTAAAAGACACACCAATCTAATGGTGAAAGAGTCTAGCATTCTGGTGAGATCATCCAAATATTTGCTTTTTATTACGGTTGATGAAAAATCAGGAAATCTAGAAAAAGTTGCTCATTACCAACACCTAAGTTGTGATCACTTAATTATCTATGATTTGAGGATCTACTCAGATTCAAGCAATTTATTTAAGAATCAAAAGAATACTACTTAGAAATGTGTAAAAGATAAGCTTTGAGATGCTGAATTTTCTCTCATTAATTGACATTAGGGCAAAACTTCTTCAGTGTTGCAACACTTCTTTCAAAGGATCGTTGGTATTGTCACTTTTAACTGATAAAAATGATATTCCTTAAATCTTAATTAACACTTGATGATCAAAATTTTGCATCAGACATGAAAGACATATTGAGAGAGATCTCCTTTTGAACTAGATGAGAGCTGTTCTCTTAATTTTGATTTTTAAAGATTATAGATTGTTATTATTGGAATATTTCAAATATGAACACGTAATTGATAAGTATGCACTATTCTTTTGAAATCTAACATACAATGCCATGATGACCCCCATATTATAAACAAGCAAAGAAATGTTTTACCATCCCTGGCTCACTCAGAGCAAACACACATTTTACAGACCTCAATACTTCTTTATACATCATATGTAACAACATTCCAAAGCTTGGAGATCGACCTTCAACTTAACTTAGTGACCTTGAGCCATACACATAGATAACACACAGAAACGAGCAATCACAGATTTCTGACCTCAGCCATGCTCATATTAAAGTCTTTTGAATCCAGAATCTGGACCCAGATCATAACCAAAATTTAATGGGGACTTCCTTAGACCAAGATCAATACATCTGTGTACCAATTTTCAAAGTGATCTGACCATTAGATTTAGCATGAAGTTGCTAACAGACAAATCCACAAACAAATAAATAAATAAACACCTCCAATTTTAATAATCTCCTTGGTGGGGGTAATGAAAGTAAAAGTGAGCAAGCTCACATACCTCACACTCCAACATTGCTCAAGAATGCTGCACATTATGAAAGGTAATTTTGGGGCAATCAGGGTAGAAAATCAATAATTGAATAATTGGTTATAAATGGATGCACATAATTGATAACTATTGATATACTAGGATTTTTTTTTTCTAAAAATAAAGTAAGAGACCTTTTCATTAACAGTAAAAAAGCAACGAATTTTATCCTTCTTCCATTGCAGTGTTTTAATTGGTAAAACAAGTCAAGGGGGATATAAATTTCCTTAAAAAAATAAAATCAGAATTTCGTGAAAGTGCGCATCTACACGGTATGACTTTAACAAAAATTTCACCAAACTCTGTTGAACGGTTTCAGAGGAGATGCTGCTCTGACAACTGTTTCAGTTTTCTAAGTTAAAAGAGGCATAACTCCCCCCCCCCCCCCCCCCCCCCACAATTGAATCAGAATTTCTTCTGTACAATATGCGCATCTACACGGGATGTTCTTCATATTAACTACAAAGTTTCACGATAATTGTTGAGTGGTTTCAGAGGAGTTGGGCTGGCAAACTGTTTCGAGTAGTATATTTAATTTTTGGCCAAATTTCTAAGTTCAAAAGGGGCATAATCCCAGAAAAAAATTGAATCAGAATTTCCTGTGTATAGTGCGCATTACACGGGATGTTCTTCAAATTAACTACAAAGTTTCGCGATAACATGTTGAGCGGTTTCAGGAGTTGCACTGACAAACTGTTTCAGTAGTATATTTTAATTCTGGCCAAATTTCTAAATTCAAAAGGGGCATAACTCCCAGAAAGCAAACATTGAATCAGAATTCCCTGTGTATATGCCCATCTACACGCTATGTTCTTCATAACTACAAAGTTTCACGAAATTCTGTTAGCGATTTCAGAGGAGTTGCGTTGACAAAAAAAACCCAACCCAGGACAGACTGACGGGTCAAAATCATCCTCTTCCCATGGCAAGTCAGATTCTGATAATTATTATGACTCCAGGTGAGAAAGGAAAATTGCTTAAGGTCCAAACTATTCTCTTACATCAGTGCCCAATTCACTTGACTTTTGACCTAAAAAACCCAAAATCAATACGGTGCATCCTCAGCTCTTGGTGAGTCTGTGTGTTGAGTGTGGTGACTCCACGTGAAAGTAAAATCGCTCAGGCCCAGAAACCAATCTGTCAAGGGACAGACGGACAGATTCCAGCACACCCCTTCACCACCACCACCACCCCCCTCCCTTCCTGCAAAATTAATGACTGACCAATAACTCAAAATGAGACAAGTTAATCCAAGTACAGTGTTTCTTCATTTGACTATATGAATTTGCCATTTGGATGTGTTCTTATTTTTGCAGATTCATATTGTGGTGCTAAAGCAAAATGCGTTATTCTATGGTTTTTGCAAAAAAAGGAAATTTTCTAAAAATTTCTCTTTCAAAGAACATAATAGTGTTAAACATGAGAAGAAATAGCTACAATTGCTGTAATATATTACAATATATGGGAATCAGTAACAAAAACTGGATTTACAAGGTACATACGCTTAAAGTAAAACTATCTGGAATACGTTGAAGGGTGAAGGTGAAGGGCAGACAGTCTTTATTTGAATTTAAGACATGCTATACAGTGTAAGCAGAAACAATCATTATCCAAGTTATCAAATTAAGTGCATATGTTTTATTACGAGGAAACTTGTGACGCCAGTAAGATCATAAAGTCATTTATCTTTTTCCTCTCAATATTTTAAATCATTGGAGTTTAATTCCTTTTAAATTTTAGATGAATTTCAAATTCTAACAAATCCTTGGTGACAATTAATAAAACTTCATTGAATGTGCAAATGTGGGGGAACAGCGCTATCAGACAGAGGGTCCTCTGTCTGTCCGCTCCATAATGAATTCATTAAGTTAGAGACAGGGTGGGAAAAGATTAGAAAACTTTAATATGGATTGGCAATGCCAAACAATGCAAACACTGGTGAAGGTCCTAAAACATGTTAATGACATATGCACATCACACAGGATTACAAACTTACTGTGTACAAAGGACCATACTATCTCTTTTAGATTATTCCGGTGAGAAAAACAAGTTGAATAGGTGTGAAATTATTTCAGATGAAGACAGGGCTGCATAGGTAACCGGTCATTATATCTGACGCTCACAGGGTGCAGAATATTAGTTTCATTATTTCTTTATCTACGTTATATCTCCCAGCGCATTAAACATTTTACAGCAAATCCCCGCCTTGGATGAACCATAAGGTGTAAATATGATAATTTTAAAGACTTAGGTACAAAAGTCTCACTGAGAATGCTTAATAACATTTATAAGATTTACTAAAAATAAACAAAAACTATTACAAGATTACCACTCTCATGTCATGAATCGGGAATCTTACAGCATGCAAAATGTCATGAAACTCACCTTGGGCACCGACAATCAATGATAAAGGCATGATTATACTAGCACTCTGTGTAGGTAATTGTGCATAAATATGTAGATCATATTAGATAATACGCTGCAAATATGAAGAACTCACACTTTATGACAAGTTCACAGTAAAAATATAGGGCCATGATTTTCCTGATTGTAATTATATCTATTCTAACTGCCATGAATCCCACATCTTTGTACTAAAAACCAGAAAGCTTGACATATTTAGGATGCAACAAACAGAACACATTTGAAGAGAAAAAAAAATCCACATAATGCAGTCCCTACATAATCTATAGTTTGTGAATTCATAACACCATATTGAAAATAGTTTGCATACCCATTCTCTCGTTTATTGGGTGTATACTACATAATCTATATCAGATACCCAGTGAATGCATACATGCCAACTTTTGAAAATCTCCATGGGGGATTTTACGCGCAACGACTTTTTTCAAAGCTCTAAATTCGCGACATTTTGTCGTGAATGCAGATGTACATATTTTCAAAGACAATAGCAATCTAATTTTTGTACATGTATCATATATCAACATCAATTAAGTTATCTTCCATTTTAACTTCCAACAAAACTTAAATACTTAAATAAACATACTTTGAAAACCTATGCATTTATAATTTTATAATTATTTTATTCAAATTCTCACATATGCAACAATATTAGATAAAGATAATTTTACAGTGTAAATCCCAGCAATAAGTTGAATACTAAAATAATGTTGCGTCTTTTAACATCAAACTAGATTTAAAGCACTGTAAGATCTTGCTCAGTTGCTGTTTGTAAACATAAAGTACGTTAAACATGGCCTGGACTTGCAGAGTTTGATGGAACAATTTGCAACCAGAAAAGGAACGTTCTGCTCTGGTACAAACTTCGTGAACCAAATCATTGGCAACATGACATCTGAAATAATTACGAAAATTATAAAAAATAGTTTTCTACTCTAAACTTAGGCTAATTCGTAATTGCCAATTTTTTAATTTAAAAAAAAAAAGCTTGACAGACTAATGAAGCAGATATGTTCGAAGATCGTCATAACGTCTGTTAAACACTGGTCCACCAAATTTTAATGTACACTATAGTTATACGCTATTCAACTTCAACAACATAACATGATCACGACGTACCTAGCTATCGGTCATCCCGAATATCAAGTCTTCTAGTAGTGTCCATACTGTTTGACTATCATCGTAGTCATTCACTCACAGAATTTGCCATTTGAAAGTCCATCTTCCCGATTATATATGCGATTAATTGTCCATATTAAGCCAGGTACAATACACATCCCACGGCATGTGTATCGATGTAAATATTAATGGCCGCCTTATGCTGATTTCTGATTGGCTGGCCACAAAGAAATGGCGCGGGATTTTAAAATTCAGGGTGGAAATCTGGTCGTGTTGTGTAAATCGGGGAACATTTTTTACAAATCGGGATTTCTGGGGTTTTTTTGCTTTCCCGATCGGGAAAGCGGGAATGGCGTTTTTCAAGGTGTAAAATCGGGAGAATCCCGCCTAAATCGGGAAAGATTGGCATGTATGTGAATGAGAGAATAGGGTGTACATTTCCAAATTCACAAACTACAGTGGAGCCTTGCTATTCCAGACACCTTCCAGAATTAACTGCTCCACCCTCCCTTGACAGATTTTAAGGCCTTGCGGGATAAGATTGCCAGCAGGTTATCCTGCACTTACCCAAGTACAAGATCCTTTTAACATTTTTTTAAATTGTAACTATACCACCGGGTTTTCAGCTGTCTATGTGCCTGGGTTATTAACGTTCCAGTGGAACCTCACTCAATACAGGAAGGAATAGAACATACAGTAGTCATTTCATTGGTCGACATCTTGACAAATAGACTTAAATAAAATCTAGCTCAAAAGTTCAGAACAGAGTATGAGAGATAAATAATCTTTAAAATAAATTATAATTAACACATACGACAACTTTTACTTCATTGGTCAACATCATGCTGAACTAATGAACAACAGGATATCGGTACCATAAATTTACATGTCGCCTAGCCCCACACTATCCTGACCTACATACAGTTTGACCTGTAATACTAAGGCATTCCCACAGTTTGTGAGGGATCAATGTTCGTGGATTACCCATGAAGTAGCATCCCAGCAAAAATTTATATACTTTATACTTGATTTTAAAGCTAGAAAATATTTCTCCCTATCGTATTATGTACCTTACAGGTCACACTATTGATTTTATAGAGGCAATAACAAAGTTGTTTATTTCAGAAAAACACAATTAATTTACGATAAAATGATCTACAATGTAGATACAGCAGTGAATGTCCCACTGTAATTACACCGTCGTAATTATCATCAAATTACAGTCCAACGGAGAGCACCTTCCAACTGCATCAGTTTTCTGTGCAATTTTCATGTGTCAATTAAAAAGTTCACATGGACTGGTTTTAGGGTTGAATTTACCCATGAAATTACATTCCAACAAACCAGTAAAATTTTGGCCATCTTTGAACATTGACTCCCACAAATATTGACGACTCTATCACAGTAGTTTCAGTTAATACTTGACTTAACCCCCCCCCCCCCCTTTTTGTTTTTGTTTATCAAAACCTTACAAGGCCATTGTCAAAGCACATTCTTCACATTAGCTTTGCCAGTCTCTAGTGCAAACCTCAGTTAGGATGGATCATAATCTGTGGAAGGGAGATAACTCTTTTGATCAACTTTCAGCAGAATTGCAGTTGAACCATGGTCTTGGCAACTGAAAATGTGTACACCATATTGTACTTAAGAGATAGCAGGTAGGGAAAAGGAAAATACTTTTAAAATTGATGCACAATTTGTAGGGCAACATCAAGAGGCTCATGGACCTCAATGATTACCTGAGTAAAACAAACAAAAGTCCCATGGGTCCCATCTCTCGCCTAACTGCCCTTGACCCAGCTGAGGATCAAGCTTTATTTCCATGAAAATGTTGACTCAATATTGTTGCCCAAACAAATCTATACACAAAATGTGGCCCCATCCTTCCCCAAGAGGTCATTTTAAGACTTGAGTTTGCACTATGTCAGGAAGCTTTCATAAATACAGTCGAACCTCGTTATCTCGAACTCGATGGGACCAAGAAAAAAGTTCAAGATATCCGTGAATTCGAGATATCGAGAGTAAAATTACTAAGAAAATAGGTGGTTGGGACCTCCAAATCAGTTCGAAATAACCATGGTATTCGAGATATCAGTGTTCGAAATATCGAAGTTCAACTGTATTTTTAAGTGACCACACCCAAGTTTTGCCTTTTTGTGATTATTTCCCTTCTGAAAGGGGAATGGTTCTTCATTTGAATAAACCTGAATCCCCTTCACTCTAGGATGTTGTGTACCAACTTTGATTGAAATGGCCCAATGGTACTCATAAAGATTTTACTGTATATCAACATGTCAAACTTTGATTCCAATTATTGTGTCTCCCCTCCCCCCTCCTCCACCCCCAGGGTCCACGATCTGAACAAACTTGAACCTAATCTATATGTAAAGAAGCTTTCATGTAAACATCTGCTCTTCTGGCCCAGTGTTTCTTAAAAAAAAAATTCCTATATATTTGCATGTAAAACTTAATTGATCCCCAATTGTGGCTCCAAACTAACCTCAGGGGCCCTGATTTTAACAAACTTAAATCTGCACTATGTTAGGAAGCTTTCATGTGAATTTCAACTTTTTTGGCCCAATCGTTCTTGAAAAGATTACACTGCATTACATCCAATGTTGAGTGTCATCTGAAGTGGAATTTTGATAAAACCAATCTCATTATAACTGCACTAAATATCAATTCAATTAAAGAAATACAAAGGGTCAGGGATTGAGCTGAAACTGTAATAAACAATGTCTCATTATATCTGATCTTTAGCTGAACAAGTTCCACATCACTACACAGACTCCTACATTTTATGAAACGTCGACACAAGATGGCAATTCAAATGTTTTGTGAAGTTACAACAAATATTTTGGATTCTTTCATTTTTGAAATTTTACCCAATAAAAATGAAGTTATGGATTTTCTACGAATCATGAAATACAGTACATCAAAACAATATCATATTATAAATAATGAACATTATTTTCGGTGGGTATACCGAGAACTTGCCCAACATAATAAAATTGAATGGAATAATATACCCAAATATACTGGGAGTGAAATGGCATCAGACTTACCCAACCTAAATACAGATTTCAGGGTATATCTAGAGAGTCCCCAATCTCAATCTGTCTGGTCCAGTTCCAGCTAGGACTGAACTTGACCACATGCAAATCATATGGTACTGAGTGAGTTGGTGCCATGTACACAGAAATGTGCTCAGTATATGCAGCGATTATAAGGTGTTGTATTTGATGGATGAGCGAATAAAGTCTTAGAATGATGCCATTACTGAAATATGTACGTTTGTGTTGGTATTCCATCTGTTTGATATATGGACGAGTGTCAATGGGTTTGTTTTGTAGAGGAAATTGGGTATCGCAATACATACACAAGCAATATGAAATATGGATATCGAATAGAATATCTGTTTAACATATCTGTATGGTATATCCACAATTGTTGTGTGGATTTTTGCATCATCAGATATTGAGACATTCTTGATCGTTTAATCCCCCATCCCCCTGGCATTTGGATTGAGGGCAAGTTTCCAGGTGTGTTGCTGGATGCCCTTTTTCTCTTGCCCCGTGGATTCTAATCCAGAGCATGTTACTTGTGATGTTGCCTGGTGATCCACACAAGATGTGGTAAATCCATCCCTTATTCACTGTTTGATGGCTTTCATTATGGGAGTCTGGTTGGCCCTTCTCCATAATCAGTAGTCTTTCAATTTCTCAGACCATCTTTTTTTTAGAATATGATTGATGTTTTACATCCCACTCGAGAATATTTCACTCATATGAAGACGTCACCATTACTGGTGAAGGGCTTCAAATTTAGGCCTATGCTCAGCACTCTGGGCCTTTCAGCAGGGAGGGATCTTTATCATGCCACACCTGCTGTGACACGAACCACGGGTTTTCCGGTCTCATCCGAATGACCGCTCCATTTAGTCGCCTCTTACGACATGCAAGGGATGCGGGGGACCTATTCTAACCCGAACCCCCACAGGTTTTTGAGAATATGATGGAAACAACTGTTAATGAACAAAATGGAGGATGTTCTGTCTGCACCACTCTTTGTCCATGTTTCTGACCTTTAATGAAGGACTGACTCTATATTTGTCCTGAACAGTCTTAGTTTAGTCTTTTTAAGTTGATGTTTCTTTTTCTCCAGATTGGTCGCAAGACTTAGGGCAACTTACTTGCTTAGGTCTGTTTCCCCTCTTGGTACATAGGTCATTAACAGCTTTCCGCCAATGTCCCTGCCCCGGTGCATTCTTCTCAAGCTCCCTCGACATATGGCCTATTGATTACTGTCAGCCTCCAGGTCTTCCTCTGGCAAATGATATTGCTGGGCGTTTCTGCAGATTGTACCCAATTTATCTCCCTTTGTTTGCAGTTGGCCATATATCTGTGTTGCTGATGGTATCTGACAATCTGGTGTTGGAGAATATCTGGACTTTTATGTCATTCTCCAGGTTTATAACACACCCAATTATTGAAGTTTGCTGGGGTTTGTTGAGATTTCCAAATGTTTTCGAGGATTCAGAAAGAAGCTCTTGCCTTCCCAATATTGTTCTTCACATTTGCATCTGTTGCCTATATTGTACCTCTTGCGATGAAGAAAACGCTATGCAGTTGGAAGTTCATCTATGGATCGAACAATTTTAAAATGGATGTAATAAAACATTAGAAAGTAAATAATACAAGTATTTATCATTATGATGTATTCAATCAAGTTCTGAAAAAGAAAAAAATCAGCAGAGATGTGTCTGAATAAAATAGGAAAAACAGGTACTTTATGTTTGATCTAGTATTAGCATGCCACTCTTATTGGCCCAACTGGCCAGTATTTTGTAACAGTGGCAAAATTACTAGCTTTAATATACTTAACATAAAGGAAGTTTATGATAAGAAGACCCATAGTTAATTTCATCTGGACAAGATCAAGATTAAATGATAAAAAAAAGATTATATTAAATGATTAAAAAAAAAAAAAAAAAAAAGAAGTCAAATTTGTCCAGGGAAAACCATTAAAAGAAATATAGACAGTGACAACAAAAACTGTCCACAGACTACAGGTCAAATATGCAACAACCAAAATAAAAGTTGCTGAACTGAAGCAGAATACAAAACAATTACGTTGGGGAGATTTTCCAACTGAGGACATTCATGCATTCATGCTGAGAAAAGGGTAATCAAAATGACATTGATGATGCAACCTTGTGTGGGCTTTGCTGTGTCACATGTGCAGCTCCTGGTACATGCACTAATCAAAACTCCATTACCATCTCTAATTATGAATGCTTTGTTACAGAAATACTTGTTAAAAGAAAGAAGAAAATGGCATTTCACAGAAGTCATGACATTTTCCCCTATTGAGCTTATCTGACTGTCGTTAATGTGTTAATTTTTGAACAATTAAACACAATATATTTTTGTAAATAAAATGTGTATTAATATGTGTATGTTAAGAAACTTTAAGAGGTTGTAAAACTGACCAAGTTTTTCCACACAAGAGTGATAAAGTGAAACAATTCATCTTGCCGCATTTTATCATTACTGAATTGTCTGCCGCCATTTAATCATTACGCATGAAGTCTTGACTACAAATAGAACTGCAAGATTTTTCTGGGTCAAAAAGATCAAAGGCCAAGGTCAAAGTCAGGTCATATTCACAAACTTGAGAGGTAAAATTCTAGTTCGCTGGCTGGCACTTGATGTAGAGATGTCAGATGCTATGTATGGGTCAAGGGGTCATGGGTTAAAGGTCATGTCAGAACTGACTTTAATAATTTTATTTAAACCACAATTAAAAAGAACACCATTAAATTTAGCAGCCTCATCGACTTATTCATAGTTAAAAATAGCTGAGAATGGTCATAGAATGATGTCAAGTTGCAAGGGGTACTTTTCTTTTGAACTTCAACATGAAGTAGTGGGATCTAATATGATATACCTTAGAGAATTTCAATTACTTTACGACATCATCAGCTTCAGGTGATTCAGATTTTGACTTTTACTAGATGCTCTGGGCCATATAGCAAGAACGCTCTCAATCATATGCCATCAACTCCTACCATAAACAGGAGATTGTCAGTTTTGAAGGTCTCGTGCTGAAAAACCAAGACTCTTTTACTTCCAATATCAAGTACAAGGTAAAAGAAAAATACCTCTACCTTTTTAATAGCTTGAACCTTTTCATGTTCATGAAATGAGTGATGTACCGAGTTACGACAGAGTAATATAATATACAGCATACCTATTACTTGACCCTGCATGATACAACACTGTCTAGAGCAATACGTTATACTTAACAAGTTGTCTTTTTTAATTATTCCAGAGACAATGGCTTTTACTGTCACGTTAAATTCAAAGTGTAAATACCTACAAGCTCAGTAAGACATAGGTCACGTTTTTGTCGACCAAATCTGTCAAGTTAAGCAATATGGTGACAAAATTGTGTCATTGGATGACACTCTATGCATTTCATTAATTACATCAAAGGTATACCATTCTCTCTTATCAACTATACAGCTCTCTACAGATTAATTCACTTTTCATCATACATTATTTAAACAATCTATAGCAGACCATGCTAAATACAGGTGACTCTCAATGGTTCGAGCCTCAATCTCTCCAAGTTCTCTCTCCCGATCCTCAGAGAGTCACCTTGTGTAAAAACAGACAAACCAACACCTCGAGTCTCAGGAACAGATATTAACCTAACAGTAAATTCAACAGGGTCTGGATCTCAAGTATAAACTTAGAGAATAAAACAGATTACCAACGCGTTGCATGGTGATATGTTTTTATCTTTAAGTTTATATTATTATTATTATTTTATTCATTTATAAAGCGCAAAATTACATATATTTTCTATGCGCTGTAAAAATAATCAAAGATTTGCAGATTTCAAATAAATATTGATCACTAGATTATTGTCATATGATGTAATGTTTGTCTGACTGTCAGCTATTTTTTTCTGAAATTCTGTAATATTCTTGAAGAGCCAAAAATTAAATATCATGAATCTTAAATTTTACACGATTTAGGTTGCATGGTCAGATTCATAGAACACAGTTTATTTGACAATATTCATGTAATATATAGTGATATATTATAATTTTGGCTTGAAATAATGACAAACAATGCAATTAACGAGGTCAAAGTCAATAAATCATGATAGCAATTCTCTGTGCTGTTGGCTGAACTATTCAACTTGAATGCAGTACATAATATGAAATGTACCTCAAGTGTTCCTCTATCACTACAAAGGGTTAAAATTAACAACCATGAAATAATTAACACTTCTCGAAAAATCGTTAGTTTTACATTTAAAAACAAGAGGCCCACAGGCCTTA
>CAJDSM010018769.1:0-12126 GCA_903981925.1 Ostrea lurida
CGTGCTGCATTTATTATTGTGAGTTATGTATGAAATCTTGTCCTCAGTTGTATCTCATTAATCTTAATATTTTCTGCAGTATTAACTCACAAAATACACGACTTTATTCACAACTATCGCCAACTAGAATATCTTTCGCAGGGATCACCGATAAGAACGTAATAAAACTAACTTGTATTGAACGGTCAATCAACAATTCAAGTGAAAAATCCTGGTCTTCGACCGACGGGATTCGAATTTTAAATTACTTAGATTTCTTTCATTGTTTGTGCAGCATTAATATAGAATTTATTCAATTAACATCAAAGTGTGATTACTGCTGAAAAAATTGTTGTCCATCAAATGAATTCTTGATAATTAATGCTTTCGCTCCGTATATTCGAGATAAAGATAGCTCGCTTGCCGCACTAAATACATATTCAGAATTATTTGTCGTCCTTCGTCAATTGAACATTAACATAGTGACTTATTTAATTCTACTAAATATCGTCATTCGGCAATAGAGATAACTAATTCAAAAATATTTACAGTTAAATGAAAAGTTACTTTCGCATTTTCTTACAAAGTTTCTATTTAATACCATGTCTCTTACTAATGACTATAGTGGGGTTGTGTGAGCAAATAAGTAAAACTCGTATGGTGTGACCTATACACAAATAAATTGCAATTGATGAGAACAAATCAGTTTTATTAGTTTTAAATCTTCCAAAATGATTCTCGTTCTCATTATAACTTTTATCAGCAGTAATGTTAACTTTGGCTCATCCGTGTTGTTGATGTTTTTGGAGTTATTTTTTCACGAAACGATTACCCAGCGCGTTCTCTCCTCGTCACACCGGAGGTGTGTCGGGACACAGAAGTGGCAGTTTACGAATCTTCTCCCCCCCCCCCCCCCCCCGCCTCCCTGCGATTGTTTACTGTTTGAATGTCGGAGAACTCTGAAGGGCTGTATTTCTCTAGATAGTGGAGTCGAGAATCTGAATATATATTTACTGGGAAGACTGGATAAAATTACAAAAAATAGACTGTGGTCCACCAATACTCATCTCAAAGTTGTGCATTCTAATACATTTTGAGTTACTCATTGCACGTAACTCTACCGGATTGAAAGAAGAATTCAAGCCTGACACCTATCATTTGGATTTCGCTGTATTGCTCAAAAGATATTCTCATTGTTCTATTTTATCGATGTTTTCTTCCTCGTATAATAGGAACGTGATTTTTGAAAGGTAACTTAACTTCTTAGAGAGGACCTAGTATTTGTTTGCTGGAGATTTATTGTTCGTTCTTCAATGATGTTAATGTCTAGCCTAAAACTTCCTAGGGCGAGACAAAGTGGAAAAAGGGGGTGGAGCATGGGACTCTTGTTGCTAATGAGTACAGTTTAGTGAGAATGATTGCTATATTTAAGGCCTCGGATTGCACTGATACACTTATTAAAGGCGGCAAATTCGTTCATTATACTAACCCTGAGCTCGAATCAAACATCAAGTGAAGTTTGTTACAGGATTAGACTCTGATTTGTTGATAAATGAAAGCTATAATGAATTTAAAATATTTAAACCTATGATTTTCAGGAGACTATATTGGAGTTAAGATTCACCACTTTATAGCTCGTAGATGATAGAATAAATATAGAGGGAAGTATTTGAAATAAGTTATAGCGTGGTGAAAAACGTACTATAAATTACACTCACAGAATGTATCTTTAGATTTCTCAAGGGTCTAGATTTAAATTACCCTCATTCCACGGCACATAACGAACCCTGATGATGTAAACCTCTCCAAAGGCGCTATTCCTATTTATCTCTTTATCGATGACTCGGGCTGATTATATGATCACTAATAACTGGGACCATTTTTACATGGAACAATCGCTCTCGTCGTGTGGGTGCGCGGTACACATCCATACCCCATCGATTATTCACGCCGATTAGAATCATAGAAAAAAAAACCATAAAATGGAAAAGAGCAACAAAAAAAAACAAACAAACAAACCCCCCCCCACATAAAACATTACAAGTGCCCCAAACATACCATTAACCCCTCCCCCCCCCCCCTCCCCCAAAAAATAATATTCTGCTATTCTTTAAGTCTCCTACAGAGTAAACAAATCCAAAAATATAATTAAGTTATAACATATACATATAAAAGTAATATAAATATCTTTCTAATATATATTGCACTAATTGTATTCCTATTCATATACAACCAGCAAATATATCATGTATTAAAAACAAAGAAACAAAAAAGATAAAAAATCGACTACAAGTGACTCAATCTCTGATTAATACACATAAAAAACAATACCTCACAACCTAAAAGCATACAACGTTGAGAATTTCACAAGGACAACCTCCGCTCTCCCTCAAATCCAAAAAAAATAATCCTCTATTTTCTTACTACTAATCAAAATGTACACCGTTGAAGACTTGACCTTTTTATATGAGACAACCAACACAAATCTAAACAAATTTATTTATTGGGAGAAACATCCAGCAGGATCTAATTTTTGAACACAATTTGGAATTGTCGGAATTGTTGATCAATTGATACGTGTTTCTGGGATTTGAGCAATTAAACATAGGTTCTAGCTTATGTACTTTTTCAGGAAACATTCATTCGTAAAGTAGCTTACACGTGTGTCTGCCGTTTTGTCTTTAAATGGTTAATTTATGACTGAGTAGGTGACCTTTTATAAATATGTAACATAAAGGTGCCATCTCCGGAATGGCTCGCATGTGGAATATTGTGCTTTCATTACGAAACTGTTTCTATTATTTAGTTATACATTTTAGTATGGTGCCAAGTTGACTCATTTTGGTGTCTCTAGTTTTTTGTGAACGAAGATATATACTATTCTTTATTCCGAGCCTCTTGAACATTAAGAAAGAAACCGTCAAAATAACCATAAATTTGAAGTCTTCATTTTCAATTTATGTCTCACTAGAGATACAGAGCTTATCGCAATTAATTAGGCGACTTCATGTTACTTAGTGAGAGATAGTAGTAGTACTCTAAGCTTGAGAAAAAGGAGATAAATTGGCATCATAGGGGTAATCATATCTGTATCATTCAATCCAACTAATAATTCAATACGGAATCGTATTGAATTCGGAAGCTCTTCGGGAGATCGCTCAGCAGTATTTTTGGTGACAACACGTATTGGGATCTGTACTCTGTGATAATATTAAAAACGAGCAGTTGACTAGTAGTTTTATATCCTCCTCTTTTTCGGTGTAGTCTTTTTGAGACTGCTGCTAAAGGTATTTGCGTGTTCTGTTATCTATTCAAATGTTTCCTCTAGACTATGCTACGTTGATTGACAATATTTCTCTCTCTAACCTTTATACAGATACACAAATGTTCTAATCATTATGGGTTAACAAATTATGTCTTGCTCTGTACTCGTTTTGGTAGATAATATAACCATCTACAATAGCTGGGACCCATTGGCCTGAATACATGGAAATCTGAGCAGAGTGTAGTTTCTACGAATATTTAACCTAATATAAACAAAGTAATTAATGCATCCCCCACTCGCGCCCCACCCAAACATATAAATAGTTTAGTGGAGGTGGTTGCATTTACTCGAGTAGTTGCTAGATTGCAAAGGATCAGTACCTGTAAGTGCCTTCCAATTCTTCTTCCTCCTCCTAAATTTTCTGCAATCAACGTGAACGGTTCATTACTACTTGTACACAAATCATCTCACAAATTTAAGGCAAGATACAAATTTATCGCTTGGCTGTTATGTAATTTCATATACGGGTTATTGGGCAAAACATGACAGAATATATTGGTGATATTACTAGAACTTATGACATTATTGCTAGTCGACTATGTGCACACTAACTATCCTTGAGTACAAAAAGATAATTAAAAAAAGTAACAACCCGTCCATGGCTCATCCGCTTGCCGGGGTCAAAACCCGTGTTATTCTCCGTTTGACTGTCACACAAGATTTATATCCAGACATTCTTGGATGGAAAATGAAAAATAGTGAGGTGTACGTTTTCTGCATTGCACTTCGTACAGGTTACTATACCTATAAAGGGGTTATTATAATTGTATATTTTATCTGAGAAATGTTTTTGAAGTGCTCAGGTAAAGTAAATATAATTTTTGTCAGAGCTTATTTGTGCTCTCCGGAGACCGCTCAAGGCCCGGACACACAATGTGAGAGAGGTGTTGCAGAAGATCTTTTGTGAGAGAGTATAATGCACAATTATGGTAGACTGATAGAAGTTTATCTAACGCATAAGAAAATAAATTTTATTGGGATTGGGATTGAAAGCGCGGCATTAATCACGTAAAGTTGTTGCAACAACGGGAGCAGAACGACCAAAAGTGCCCATGACGCGGGAGGGGTTAGGGGGGGTGGTTGTTCGAATTGTTCAGGTTTCAAATTGCTGCTTTTCTTGTTAAGCACTGCATGTAGGGGAGTTTCAGTGCGACAGTCACGTGTAGAGATCTTCGTAGATTTATTTGTCTAAAATAAGTACAACTAGTTTGGATCTATTGGTTATCGACATTATTGTTAGGCAGTCGAGATATCGACTTCCAATAATCTAATTAATTGATTTATGACTAGTATAAGCATACTTTTACTATGGAGGAAACATTCCGGTGTTGCTTTTATATCTGTATCTCAAAATATAAGTATGCAGGTTCCTTCCATATCTCTTGCACATAATCAATTCCGCTCCAATACATCAGTATAACCGCAATGAAACAGTGCTCTCGAATAGCAGATTTTTTCCCAGCGCACGCACTATTCTACTTAGTTTTCTTTCAATGATACTAATTTTGTCAAAAATCTTTTTAAGTTTAATGTAGGTTAATTTAGCCGTCTAACACTAAATATATGTTTATGTATAGCTTATCAATCTGAGCGCAGGACTACATATTGGTCTGCATTCAACGCGTTAGCACCAGATGGGCAACCCTAGGGTACCAATGGATCCGAGGGAGGGAAAAAGGCCCAGGGGAGAAAGGGCCCGGAGGAAGGCCCATTATTTACTCAATACAAGCTAAGGACGTATTTCGCTAAAAGCCGTTTTTAATAAATAATATAACATAGTGTGGTTATGTTGTACTAAATATTAATTTTGGTTCTAAAGCTAAATAATTTTCTCTCGTAATCACGTGCTACATGCAAGTTGGCACCTACTAATATATTTTGGGCCTTAAGGCTCGGCTCAAATTTTTATTATGATTGCATTGTTAATGACTCTTCCTTGTATCCCTCTTTAGTAAGTGGATAAGTAGTCAATTATCAAAAATTTTTTTAATTCTTATAATTAGTGGTTTCGACTTGTGTGTATATCTTACCTGAAAATATATGGTAATTATTTGTTTTCTCCGGGCTTGAAGTTTTATGACAATATCGCACTCTATCAATATAACAAGGGATACGATGCTGCTTGTTAGCTCATAATACAAATATGTGTTTTTGATTGTTAGTGACTATAATATTTATTTATTAAAATTAAATATTCCAATTAGTTTTGCTTGGCACCGCCTTTAAGATAGTTTCTCAATCAGAACCCTCTCTTTACTCTCTATAGTAGTATATTAAAAATGTGGCTCATTTCTAAAATCGGTTTTATTCCTTACAATTAGTGTTGTGTGAGATATAAGAACTATGTTGTGCAGTGAACAATCTGAGTATTTCATTTATACTTATTCACCTATATCATAGCCAGTTTGGATGTGTCACAGGGTTTTCTATTATCTTAGATTTAGACATTCCTCTGTCAGTTGTTGTTTGTAAAAGTGATTATATGACCTTATGTCATTCTAATCATAGACATGTATTGCTGACGATTATACATGATAACTATTTTTGCTGAAATGAATAAATTCGGTATACCCAACTGGTCAGTTGTTTGCATAGCATTTTGTTCGATCACAGTACTCAACCAAGTAGCTCGCATAGAGCATGGGTGTATTAACGAATCACATTAGAATATAATTTTCACGCCTAATTTATTGATGGAGTCGCTCTACCGTTTGTCCCAACAATGTTAAATCATATTCGACATTTTATTCGATTCCTATCCATAAGTGATATGTGTGGAAATTGTCAAATGTTATTTGGTATCCATCGGTTTCGTTGGATTATTCAGTGAAAATGCTTCGTAAAGATCTTAGAAACAAATAACTGATTTGTCAAAGTTCTATGTTTTGGTAACGATACGTAAAACATACCTAATATTCAGCACATTCAGTACTCACTACTTGGTTGGATTAGTTATTTGCTACCAGGTGCTTCATTTGTTTAGTGATTTATATGGCGATTATTTTGAGGTGATTCGCCCTCACGTAAGTAAAGTATCTATCTTAGAAATCCGATCTGCACTTAACGCCCCTTGTCCAAGACATTAGGGAGGGTCTTGTGATGTAGGGGAAACCGTTATTAATTATAAATATCTCTCATGTGGCCCGCAATTAAGGATAATTTAGAATGAATAAGCTGAAGGTTGGGAACTTTTACTTAAGTAACTAGCTATGCTTTGTTGAGTTGTAATCCCTTTAATGGAAGCTTTTTACGTATGTTAGTACTGGTTGAGACAATTTCGAGTTCGCGCTTTCTTGAGGCATTGAGGTTTATATTTTATTAAGCTGCTACAGCAGATATTTTATTCTCGTAGACTCGTATTTATTTGCGATCCCAAGGAACGCAGCACCCCAAAATACCCCCTCTTCTGCCTAATGTAAGTGTTTTATTTCAGACGATTTAAAAAACAATTGAGCTTATATGGCATACTGCGCCTTTGAATAGCTCCGATACGTCGTTTTTAATAGTTTTGCAGATGTAACTACATGATAAGTCGGATTTCTATTTATGTTATCAGTACTCGATAAAGTGTTACCAACATTCTTGCGAAAAAGTTTACTTTCAACTGTACAATAAGCACGAGTCTCAAAGACTTTGTGTTATAAATATATGGGCACCTTGCCATTCTCGCTACTATGACTTCGCTCGTCCTATTATTATAAGCATCGTTCAGCTTTCCCTCCCCTCCCTCCCCCTGTAGAATATGCATTTCATCTCCACTTGGGACTCTATTATTCGTTGTAGACACAAGTATTCAACGACTCCCCCCCAGCTCCCCCCCCCGTGGCTTTGTAGAGGCAAGGAGATTGCGAAGACAGAAGAGTATTATTGCATGACGCGAAAGATGTAAAATTAACTCTAATTTTAAAAAAAATTTCAATATGCAACCACTTGGCCTGCGAATATGCACGTCCTCAATCATCTGGAGATCCTTCTTTCGGCATCGCAAGTGTCACAATATCCCCGCAAGGGTGTTGTAGGGAGGGGAGTTGATCTGCGGAATAGACAACGGTTAAGGATATGTATTTTTTTGGCAATTTAGAAAAAATACCAAGTACCAAGCTAGGTGGTCACCACTACTAGAATTGTAAATAGGAAGAACCCCACCCCATCCCCCCCTGTTCAGAACATCGATTCTCTCCTTTTTGATTTCTCTGGCCACCCTGGATGCAACATCATAACATTTTTCGCTGTATTGTGTTGTTTCTTGGTAGCATCCTCTCATCTGCTGGCGCTTAGATTCTTCAATGTAAATTGTATTACAATATCAAGAAAATGATCCCCCCAAGGGATTTCAGAGAGGTCCTAGCCTTTGGTCAGAAAGCCAATTGTCAGCACATAATGATATTTTTTGATATATTTTGCCCCACTCGCATAGCCAGAAGATGATGAGATCGTAGGTCATCACCAGGAGGGCCTAATTGCTCCTTTAAAAAAACAGGCTCATAACAAAATCTTCACATCACTCTATTTGTAACAATTGTTCATTATATGTCCCCAGTGCTTTGATGTTCCCTCCTCTTTTTGCCCACTCTCAGTTCAACATGCAAAATACTTCCCTCCTCTTTAGCTGACTCTTCCTCAGGCAGCGTTTAGTTTGTCTTTGATGAGAGACAGAGAAATGGTTAGTGTTTTGCATAGGAAAAAACCTAAGTCCAAGAGGGACCTAACTCCTTTAAGAAGAACGAACTCCGTAGGGACAGCCATTCCCCTTGCAATGATGCACATCATCCTACATATATGTGACCCTTCTTTGTTACCAAAGGTTTCATCAGAAATCGGGCTCAAAAGAGGTTAGTGTGACAGAGGTTGCGAAGACAACGTGAAAAGACAAGTTATATAGGACAGACTAGAATAACCCTCCGCGCGACCAGCCTGGTTTGATACGCTTATTAATTTCGTAGGCCCGCGTTCTTATACTTGGGCGAAGATAGAAACAAAAGAGGTGGTTATATTTACTAAATAGTTCTATCACATATGCTAGTGAAAGAATCTCTATAAAGTGTAATAAGATTGTTCTATTAGTGTACAAATTTATGTTCGTGGTCTATTTCTATTTGTGTGCTAATTTTTCTTAAACTAATGATTATTATTCTTAATAGCATTTGATGTATATGCCAATACTGGAGATTGGTCAGAGATGAACGATGTGAATGCTTTTGCTAGGATGAAATCTCTTCAAAGAATAAAATTCCTTTGATGCTTCACATATTGACTTTTCGTAGGTTTAATGACTTTAAGGCTGTGTATACCAAGCTACCTGTTGAAGAATAATTTTAATCGTGCTAAACTGAGGACTAATCAACTTATAAGAAATTGTCATACAGAAATACATGTACATCACTATCGTTACCATTGATTCTGTGTGCAGCAGACCAGAATTAAACAATTCATCTTAACGATTTTTCTTTTTTAAACATATATTGCTTTCAATTAAAATCTAGAATATACATATACGAATCTTTTACCATATTCCCTTGTCAGTCCTCTTGAAAAATTAACCAGTTACTCGATCTCAAACTCCTGATTTACGACACCTCTGTTGGGCTCTGATCGGAAATACGCTCTTAACATGTCCGTCTATTAATTTTTTAGTATACTCTTATGTAAAATTTCGTATGAATTTATTTTGCGGTTATTATATTGATCATACTGGACCAATTATCTTCGTATTTCGTCAAACGTTACAGTTGGCACTAGTATATTAAATTTAGAGAGTCATCGTGTGGATTTTGCGAGGACTGTCATCATACTCCGTTAAAGCGTATTTTAGTCGCAGACTAAGATTTCGAATCCGTAACCGGTTTTTGATCGATATAACCTTTACTTCACCATTGCAGTTTGGAGCGCGGCAACTTCTCTAAAAGTGCATTTACATACAAAATTTGCAGAAAACATTCATCTTGAAGCAGAGCTAATGTTTCGTACCTTTACTGCTCTCCTCATAGACCTACAGAAATGGGATGTCGTGTAATTAGTGTTCTTCGGGTGTGATGTCAGGGTATTCTAACCGAATTTTTAGACGCTAAAATCATTCATGTGTTTCGCTCGGAAGCGCTTGACTGAAAAAGTATTTACCGTATAAAAATCTCGGTGAGAACTGCATATACCGAAAAAATATAAGAATTTATTTCTTATCATTTTATTTTATATATCCAAAAACAACCAATAATTAATTATGTTATTGCTTACTTGCTTGTTCTAGAGAATCCGTGACGAAGAAATCACCCCATTCTTTAAAAGGTGTTTTTAAACCAATCGTTTGAGAATCGGCGCTAGGCTGTGAGCACGGAAATAAAAAAAATAAAATTAAAGTGATATCGCTGTATCAACTCCCGTTTTACACAAGATTTTTGTAAAAACCTTTTGATAAGAATGTTGGAAAACTACCTAATTGTTTTATTAATTTGTAAAATAATATATATATCTATAAAAATAATATAATAACTTATTGTTATTTTCGGCTTATAGAATTTTTTTTTTTAAACGTTTAAACGCTAAAATACGTTCGATCTATACAAACGAACGTATAAGCACCAGGAGAGAAAGGACCGACAACTCTGCAAGAGTCTGTTTCTAGATGAAAAGAATCCCATTCTAAATGCCCATGCAGGAAAATGTCCCGCAAAAGTTTTATGATAAAATTGCGCAATTTTATCGGGAGAAAACGAATTTTCAAGGTACCGGGGTATTACTGATACGCGTTCCTCAGATTGATACTTCAGCTCTACAGAATTTTCTTCCGTAACCCCTGTCCAAGTATTCTAAGCCAACACGGTATGTGCTAAAAACGATTTTAAATCAACCGCGGAACATTAACTGGCAATGAAACTGCATGCGCGACCATAGGCGCTCCCCATGTAATTTTAGTATGGAGGGGTACGGACCTACATGGGGAGCGCGACATGGTTTGGCGTTGATGGCAAAACCGATGGATTTCTAACACGTATAATAAATATGGTTTTATTTGCCTGACTAAAGTTTTATACTGTTCAAAACATTTCACGGAAGTTTTTAATTTGTTCGATCCCGCCTCGTTAGGTATAGCAGGCGCGGATACAAGGAAAGGCGTACCGGGCCGTACCCCTCCCCCCTGAACACAAAGAGAGAGAGAGAGAGGAGAGAGAGAGAGAGAGAAGAGGAGAGGAGAGGAGAGAAGAGAGACAGAGAGAGAGAGAGAGGAGAAGGGGAGACAGAGAGAGGAAGATATGTCGAAATGGCGGAAGAGAGAGAGAGAGAGAGAGAGAGAGAGCGGAGAGAGAGAGAGGAGATGAGAGATCGAGGAGGATGAGAAGATGGAGTGAATGGAGGTGAGAGAGAGAGAGAGAGAGAAGAGGAGAGAGGAGAGGAGAGAGAGAGAGAGAGAGAGGAGATTGAGAGAGAGAGAAGATAGAGGAGCGTAGCGCGCACGATAACATATGCGGATTGTAGGGGTGGGGGCGCACGCCCCCTAAAATTTCAAAGATTAGGGTACTCGGGGTATATATACATATTTAATGTGCAAATATCTGGTCAATAATTTACCTGCCTGTCATTAGCTTGTAAGAAGCATGGCTGTAACCAGTGGGGTGCACTTGGGTGCCCTATGCACCCCCCATTTTAAACTGAAGATGCTAAACCTCCGGTTCTGGGGGCTTGCCCACCTGGACCCTTTACCAGAGCCACACTTCTGAATCCTCTAAGGGCTAAACCACACCAGGACGCAAATGAAATGCTAAAATTTCTCAGCTTCCGGGGGCTTCGCCCACTGGCCCCTACCAGAGGCCCACTCTGCGTCTCTAGGTGCTTAAAACACACCCCAGGACGCAATGGAAATGCTAAAATTTCTTAAGCCTCCGGGCGGCTTGCCCCCTGGACCCCCTATCAGGGTTATTCTGGGACCCAGCTGTGGACCTGACTAGCGCCTTTTAAATCTATGATAACCTTAGTCTCGTGGATCCCCCACCACCCCCAATGGAAATCCTGATTACGGACCTTGGAGGGGTGTAACTTCACTTAATGAGGGCTAAAGTTATTGGTTAAATTTTACTCCTAAATCACCTAAAATTCAGGAGCTTCCGGGGGCTTCGCCCCCTGGACCCCCACCGGGCCTTGCCCTGGACCCATTGGGGGCCTTAAGGACGGCCCTAGCCCCTGCCCCTGCCTCTGAAAAAAATTCTCAGAAAGCAACATAAATCAAAGTATTGTCATTGACTTTACTGATAAAAGAGGGCGCCGTGTGTAATTTATTAATTTTCCAGTAAAAAATAAGATTATATGTTACACTTGGTAAATTTTAGGGGGGGGGGGTGCCGGGTGTTGAAGTTGATTCGATATTTGTTGTTTGTTATTAGGCAAGCCCTTGGTTATGCAAGATGGAGGAACATATTTATTTCGGATTTAGTCGGTTGGTAGATCCGGGTTTCTTTTTTAACGTTAATGTTATTCTTCCTGTTCGTCTGCAAAGTGCTCTGTTGTGTAATGTGTGAACCATCAACGTGAAAGGAAGATCAAGGTATAATTTCCCCCCTTTACATTTATGGTTAGATTTTGCCTATAAAGATGTTTTATCAAACACCTCAACACGTGGTATTAAGTTACTGTGTGTTCATTTGATCAAATGTGTACATCTGAACAAATAAGCTCCTATTTATCGTTGTTACAATGTTTTCTGAATAAAAATCAATCATATTCAAAGATATTGACTAAAAAGTAAGGCTAGGCACAGGGTGCATGAACCCTGTTTGACTCGGATGTACATATTGCAGTCTGTTTGTGTACGAAATATTGGGGGGGGGGGGGGG
>CAJDSM010018770.1:22088-39431 GCA_903981925.1 Ostrea lurida
TTAGGATTCGCTTGCTGTTGTATGATCCAGTTTCTCATCAGAAAGAAGTTTTATCATTTTAGCATGAGAAATTGAATTTGTGGATTCGTAACTTGTAAACTGAGTTTTCACATTGTAGGAAGCTACGACTCGCTGCTTGTGAGAAGTTGGCAATCCAGATTCTCCCTCAGGAAGAAAATCTCACGTAAGATATTTATATTTTATCCATTAATTTTAACCACCTTGTCGTCTTACTACTATGTTTTATGTAAAGTGTTTTCCATTATTTTATCATTTATTTTATAGAGTTTGCGGGTCTTTTATTGGTATATCACCATGGTTTTTTAGGACAAATATTGTACAGCGCAGAGAAACTATATGTAATTTTGCACTTTATAAATGAATAAAATATTATAATAATAATTTACCGTTCTCTGCCCTAGTGCTGAGGTAAACAAAGACTGACACATTTTGAAATGTAACATGGAAAATCCTAGGGATGAAAAATGTCTATCCATGTACATAATATGAAGTTTTCCTGAATATATAACTGTAGAATCATCATTGTTCGAGGGGGACCAATGTTTGTGGATTTCGTGGGTCACTCTTACCCACGAATTTACGTCCCCACGAACATGTTTTATTTTCCTTTTAATTGTTATAAATATTATACTGTTCACATTTATCAATTACCCACAAAATTACGTCCCACGAACCAGCCAAATTTTGGCTATCCATGAACATTGGCCCCCACGAATTAAAATGATTCCACCTTATTGCAGTATAGTTTGTTTTAATTTGATTTAATTTGTAGTTAGAGTAGAATGTATCTAAAAATGGATAAAAATTTGTAAATCCAATTTCAGTGTTAACCACATAGTTCTGGAAGTCCGACAAAGAGTTCCAGATACGAAGACGTACACACCAGGACAGGAAATCGTGTGGAATGTATCCCAGGGGGCCACAGCACACAGTCTGAAACAAACCATTGCTGACGCATTTCTTATTCCCGTGGAACACATCTTGGTAGCCAAACATTTCCCCAAGAAATACGAGTGGTCCATCATCAAAGAACAACAAAAGGTAAAACGTGCACCTAAATCATTGAGCTTTGTTGTCCTCGCAAGCCAAGGGTTTTCAGTCCGGTCTGCTACCTATAAAGATGATAGCTCATTTAGTCAAGGGTTTGAAGGAAGCTGGGTGGACCGAAAACCCTTGGCTAGCAAAGATGTTTGGATCTTTGCGTTGAAGCAGAATGTGAATTTAATGAAGGCAGACGAAAATATATTTATTGAAACTTGGTAAGCATGAAAAAAAAATAGATCTATACAAAATTTGAAGGCCAAAAATTTAAGCTGTTTAAGTTTCACAATTTGAAAATAATAATGGAAAGAACTTGATATTTGTGACCTGCCAATACAGATGTAATAGGTATCAGTCTTTAGCTAATTTTCATGCCCTCGGAATCATCGATTCGGGGGCATAGAGTTTTTGGTCTGTCCGCAAAAACTTTAACATTGGCCATGACTTTTGAATGGCAAGTGGTGGGACTTTCATATTACACATGTGTGTTCCTTATGACAAGCCCTTTCTACTGGTACCAACATTTTTGACCTCCTGACCTTAAAGTTTGACTTACTTTTTAAAAACTCTAACATTGGCCATATCATTTGAATGGCAAGTTTCATATTTCACATGTGTGTTCCTTATGACAAGCTCTTTCGACTGGTACCAACATTTTGACCTTCTGACCTTGAAGTTTGACTTACTTTTCATAATAAACATTGGTAATAACTTTTGAATGGTAAGTGATAGATTTTTCATATTTCACATACATAATCCTTTTGGCAAGCTCCTTTCACTGTCATGTGGAATCTGGGGGCATCAGTGCTTCACAAACACATCTTGTTTTCATTGTGAGATTTGGGTCATAGCATTTGAAGGAAATTTCAATGTTATTCATCTCCTTGAAAGTAATGACAATGTATGTCTGATAACTGTGAGACATTAGTTTTATATTTACTATGTGTAACATTTGTCCCGTCATTTCAGAAATCTCCAGGAAAAGGAGGAAGGAAAAAAAGTCCTCCGAAATCCAATTTGCGACAAGCTCCTTATCACATTCAAGATGGTGATGTTTTAGGAATTAAGGTAGGTTTAGAAGTCCAATACATTTGTATAATATACAGTCGAACCTCGTTATCTCGAACTCGCTGGGACCAAGAAAAATATATAAAAGATATCTGTGAATTCGAGATATCAATGATAAAAATACTTTAAAAAAAATTGGTGGTTGGGACCTCAAAATCAGATCAACATAACCATATCGGGGTTCAAGATATCGGAGTTCAACTGTATTGTCAATGACATGAACTTGCCTATTTAGCACTCGTAATCGTAAACTTCCAAATCTGACCTGATGTAAATATACTCATATAATTGCTATCTTACAAGATATAAAATTAGGCACTATTAGCAGTTTACAATTTTATAAAGTTTACATGGTGTTTCTACACTTAAAAGTGTAACCTCATCTTTATACTTCAGAATTTACAGTTTGACCCGCTGTGTCCCGAGGATTTTTGTACAGAGGAGGATGAGCGGGGACAGGAGGAACTACGGGAGACAGCGGAAGAGAAACGGAAAGAGTAAGGATCGTCACCTTCTCCTGCCAGCGGGAAATTCTGGCATCTCTTGATAATTCAGATACAATGTAGTACATGTCAATTCAAAATGTAAGATTTCAAAAGACCAGAGTACAGAAATTAGCAAGAAATTCACTCCTCAAAATCATGCAAACAGGAAGTAGTTGAAATCAAACAGGAAGTAGACATGGTTAAACAGGAAGTAAACTTGATTTACAAGATGCATTAATTTCTGCCTGTTCATGAAATTCCATGACTTGCTTTATTTTTTTTTTTTAGGTTACCTGAGCTTCCGCTCAGATAAATATTTCTAGGCAAAGTTTGTCTTCCGCTTGTCTATTTCATGTTATTTTTTTATTTCTTTCTTAAGCCACTTGGTAAATTTCAACCAAACTTACATGTACATTTACCACAAACTATCCTTGGGTAAAGGGACTCAAGTTCGATCAAAATTCCATCAAAAGGGAGATATTCTTTTTTAAAAAAATTGAAAGTGGGATGGTGTACGTGTTAGAAAATAAAATGCTCATCTACTCGGGATATATTGAGCCAGGGAAGTTGAAACTTGTATGAAAACTTTTAAATATGAAAATACAAGTCTGAGCACTTGGCGAAGTGTTAGTATTAAATAAATTATTCATTTATTTTGTTTTTCCAGAAGAGAGTATAAGAAGATCCGAGATGGGGGAGACTATGATGAAACAAACATGAAAAAGAAACGTCCAGAGGCCACGCTCAGCATAAAAGTGGACGATTTTACGTGATTGTCGTAAAACAGGGAAGACAGGTGTACGTGATTACTGTAAAACGAAAAAGTGGACGGTTGTTGTAAAACATAGAAGATGGTTATTCTTGTTTACAGTAAACAAAAAAAATACCTGATTGCTGTAAAACAGGGAAGACAGGTGTATGTGATTTTTGTAAAGCAAAAAAAGTGGATGGTTGTATGCAATTGTTGTAGAACAAAAAAGACGGTTGAACTTGTTTACTGTAAACAAAAAAAAATGTGGACGATTTTACCTGATTGTTGTAAAACAGGGAAGATAGGTTTACGTGATTTTTGTAAAACAAAAAAAGTGGACGGTTGTATGCAATTGCTGCAGATCAAAGAAGACGGTTGTATTTGTTTACTGTAAACAAAAACAAAAAAGTGGACAATTTTTGAATTAATCGTTTGCAGTAAAGCATTTAATGTGAACGGTTTTCCGTGAGTGCTACAAAACAAAAAAGTGGACAGTTTCATGTGATTCGAGGATGCAAATTAATTTATTTCTGAAACTTTGTTGATGTTTGCATTCATCCCGGTTGTTGACGTTTACAAGTCTGAGGGCTTTCAATTTCAGAAAATATCTGCGTTACAGTTAACATGTGATACAAATAAAATTTTGCCTTTGTCTTTATTTGCATTTATTTTCAAAGGAATGCAGAAAAGTGAGTTATGAAAGTTGAACTCGGATTATTGAGAATGGATAGTAGAAACGTGCCATATTGGTTGCGCTTGTCGTCTGCGAGAACTGGTGGTTACGACATGTAGGTAGTGAATTTGTAGGTGGAAAGAAATCATTTCATTCACTTTTACAGGGATCTTTTAGGGGTCGAAATAAGGTGCCATTGCCAATGCTAACGAGCAATGCCAATGTAACATTATACGCCCATCATGGCTCAGACAATGGTAAAACCACTATGTGCATTTTGACTTTTGACCAGAGACCTTGGCTCAAGGTCATGACACTTCCTTTGGTCCAGGGCAACAATTCTTTGTAATATTCAATACCATGCACACAATTAAATGTTAAGGCCCAGACAATGCTAAAACCACTATGTTCATTGTGACCTTGACCTTTTATCAGTGACCTTGGCTTAAAGTCATGACATTTTCTTGAAGTGAATTCTGTAAAATATTATTTCAATCCATGCACTCGGTAAAAAGTTATGACCCGGACAAGGTTAAAATAGCTATGTGCATTGTGACCTTGGTACAAGGACATGACATTCTCACATTTTCAACCAGTGTGAAATCGACTTTACCCATGTGAGATTTTTCGATCTCGCACTGCTGCGACGTCATTTCATTGCGACGTCATATATTTCTTATGATTTACGTTTCAAGGTGAAGCAAAACTTTTGAAATTTTAATTTGATATAGCTTTCTGGCAGACAGAGTTTTTAGTTTACACTAACAGTGTAAATCATTTTCGGGTATGATCTTTCTGCCAGTCTAATTAGTTTTTGTTTTAAAGTTCAAATAAAGATATTGATAATTGTAAATTTCATCAAAGCTCCCGATTTTACGGACTAATCAGTGAATGAAATGTTGAGAAAAATAATCCTTCATTATTTACTTGTGTGGGATAGAGAACAGAAATTGCACCTCGGGAACAAGATCGCTGTCTAGGACTCGGCAAAGCCTCGTTCTAGACTGCGAATCTTGTCCCCTCGGTGGAATTTCCCTATCCCACACTCGTGCTAATGACGGATTCCATTATTCTCTTGAATCCAGGGCAACATTCTGGGCTGTGATTGAGTTCCTCAGAAATCAGAAGAAAACTGGTCAAAAGGGGAGGAAAACACCTCACCCTACCGGGAAAATTATCATTTTCTGATCAAACACAGAGCATTTCAATTAATCAAAAATTGAATAAATCGGGGGATTTCCTCTGGTAAGAGGCAAAATCACATCCCTGAACATTTCTGTGATATATTTTTCAAATCCATTAACTCTGTGAAAAGTTATGACCTGGACAATGTTAAAACCACATTATGTGCATTAATTGTGACTTTGACCATTTACCAGTAACCTTGGCTCAAGGTCATGACACTTCCTTGGGTCCAGGGCAACAATTCTGTGAAATATTCAAATCCATGCTCTCAGAAAAAACTTATTGCCCGGACAATGTTGAAAACAACTACATGTATGTCCGTTGTGACCTTCGACCATGGTTTTAGGTCGTGACACTTCCTTGGGTCCAGGGTAACAATTCTGTAAAATATTATTCCAATCTATGCATTCAGTGAAAAGTTACGGCCCAGAAAATGTTTAAACTTTAATGTGCATAGTGACCTTGACCTTTGACCAATAACCTTGGCTAAAGGTCATGACACTTCCTTTGGTCCAGGGCAACAATTCTGGGAAATGTTGAAATCTACAGAGGGGGTCAGAAGTTATAGCCTGGAAAAACTAGTCGAACATTGGCCCTAACTTTTGAATGGCGATGGGACCTTGATATTTCACATGTGCATGTACTCGTTATGACAAGCCCTTCCTACTGTTACCAGTATTTTTGACCTCCTGACCTACTTTTCAAAAACTTTTAACATTGGCATAACTTTTGAATGGTAAGTGATAGGACTTTCATATTTCACACGTGTATTCTTTATGGCAAGCCCTTTCAACTGATACCAATATTTTTGACCTCCTTCATTATTCATCCGATTATTAGGAACCTTGATGTGCAGCAAGGTTATATTACCAGGAAATTTTGATCCCTCAATTTTTGCCCCTTTGAACTTAGAAATTTGCTGCAAATCCTCATAAATAACCTTATCAGCACAACTCTTCTGAAACTACTGATCCAATTTATGTAGCAAGGACATCACATGAAGTTGTGCATATTACCAGGAAATTTTGATCCCCGAATTTTGTGGGAGTTACATGTATGCCCTTTGAATTCTCTGCCAGAATTCTCATAAATAACACTGTAGGCCTAAGCGCAAATACTTTGAAACTACTCAACTGACAGCACAGGGAAAAACATGTTTTTGCCTCCAAAAACAAACTTGATTTGGGCCCTGCCGAGTATCAGCAGGAGCCCTATAGTAATCAGCTTGTCCGTCCCGTCATGCAGCAATTAATATGAAACTTTGTGACAGTGTAATTATCTATGGAGGTCAGCCCCCTTTTGATTTTGGAAAATTTTTGATTTTACATTTTAGAAATATGGAACTTTTTTATGAAAAAGTCGCAGTTTTCTCGCGATAACTCAAAAGGGCTTGCACCAATATGAAACTTTAGGGCAGTGCAAATATCTATTGAGGTAAGCTCCCTTTAAATTTGGAAAAATTTCTGATTTTACATTTCAGAGATATGGAACTTTTTTCCATGAAAAGGGGTATTTTTCAGTATTCGCACAATGACTGAAAAACCCTTGCACTAATCAGGTTGATACTTTCAGAAAGTGTATACCTCCATAGAGGCAAACTCCCCTTTCGATTTTGGAAAACTTCTGGTTTTCAGTTTTTGAGTTATGGAACTTTATAAAAAAGGGGAAGTAACTCAAAAATGTTTGCAGAAACTTGTATGAAAGTTTTGGTGAGTTTTAGAATTATCATCCCCTTGCAACTAGTTGTGGAGAGAATATAGCATCATTGCTGCGAATCCATGCGACTATGTTTGTGTATGGAACTCTCTGAACAAGATAAAAGCAAGGGTATTCATTTGAGGATAATCAAACCTCCCACACATTTAGAGAGGATGTACTCTATTGATTTTCTAGGTCAGGGGTCAAAGGTCACTATTGACAATTGCTAGAAATCTTGTGAACTTGATAGAAACAATGGCATTCATCAGAGGATTACTAAAGCTTCCACAAATGTTACCTATGGAGAGATGATGAACCATGTTGATTTTCAAGGTCATGGGTCAAAAGTCAAGGTCGCTATTGAGTACTGCCTAAAAATCTTGTGAACAAGGTAGAAGACAGCATCCATCAGAGGATCATCAAACCTTCCACAAATGTTGCCCATGGAGAGAGTATGAAACCTATTGATTTTTAAGCTCACTGATCAAAGGTCAAGGTCATTATTGACTATTCCTTAAACAAAATTCTTGCGAAAGTGATAAAAGCAAGGTCAATCATCAGAGGATCACTAAACCTACAAATATTGGCAAGGGTCAAAGATCAGAGTCAATATTGATTGCCCAAATATTTTGTGAATTATATAGAAGATATTTAATGGCTCAACCAGCGGAGCCCTCTGTGATGTTGCCACATCACATTTTTTCTAGTTTAATTGAAAATATCTCGCTTATTTGAGGTACACTTTATTTTAATTTGTTCAATAGTACACATGAAGAAAATTCAATAGGATTTGGTACATTTTCATTCCACTCCATTCAGCATTTTGTGTTTACACGACATCAGTTACTGCTAGTGTGAGCCATCACATGATCAACACGCATTTCTATGTCGATTCGGAATCCATAAAATTGACGAGAGAGAGAGACATTTAGTTACAGCACGTTTCTTGGGTCGTTGACTCGAGAGAAACATCTCGTTCCGGCACGTTTCTTGGGTAATTGTCTAGTCCTGTAGGCAAATCACCAGGCAAGATGTGGATTCTGTTTGTATGCTTGGTAATCGTCTAGTTTGAAGAATGAGATCTCTGTTTCATTCTCTGGAAAACAAAAAATGTCTTGGATAAATTTGAAGTAGCTGACAAAATCTTTCACATGCAAATAAACATTGTACAGTTCTCTAACATGTATAATTATATACAGTATAGGTATCTTTCTTGGAATTTTAAAGTCACTAAAATTAGCTCTCGCTATATACCTGGTATACATGTATATAATGCTAAATGTGTGCCTCATTAAAAATGCCACTAAATAGTACATGTGTACATATAATTAATCTGAATAAGCTCCCTCAGATTACAAACAAGATCTCAATTTTAACCTAGTTTTGAGGTGTCTACAAAATGCAGTGCACCACATTAGGCCTAATTGTACACAAAATGTCAAATACTACAATGGCAAGATGACAAGAGACACAGCTGATCAACAAACCTGCTTGAATCCAACAATAATGAAAACTTCTTTTGATCTCGCACAAATTTTTGCCTCAAATTTGCCCTTAATCATTGCAGTGTACAAAGTCAATCGGAACCCCCTCGCCCTTTTTCTTCATACAATTCCAGAGTTGTACAAAGTAAAGGGCGAGGGGTTCTGATTGTATACAAAGTGTGATGCCTGCTCTGCAAAGAGTGCACAAGGTTGAACAGACAGTACGTTCTCAAATCCAGAGTAGTCTCCCCTTGACCTTGTCGAATCCAAATCAATAGGCTAGGATGTCCACGTACGTGCCAGTATTCAAGCCCCATGTAATAATAATAATGACAATGATTGGTTTTAGATAGCGTCTTATCTACCTAAGTACCCAAAGCGCTTTACAATACATTATTACCCCAGCAGACCTTAACAATCCAGAACCTTCTCAGTGCAAGCTGCCGTTAAGGTGCTAGAACACTTAACATTCTGACAAGATCTTTCACTGTCTATAGCCAGGTACCCCTTTTACACTTGGGTGGAGCGAGGAAATTCATGTAAAGTGATTTTCCCCAAGGACACAACGTCGACTCTGCCACGGCCAGGATTCGAACTCAAGACCTTTCGGTCGACAGTCAGACGACCTAACCACTAGGCCACCGACGATGTTTGTCAAGCAAAGTCTCCACATATTGAGCTGACAATGAGGGCAGCGTACTATGACCTTGTGACCTCTCGCTGATCAATGCAAACCAATATACCTTTTATTCTACTGGGGTTGGGGTAACTGAAGGACAAAGATTTCGCTTTTATCTGTTACGATCACATCCGTATGAGTCTATGAGAGTCACCTTCTGTACAGATAGTAAACGCTTACCTACACCACTGTCTAACAGATTATCTGTTACGATCACATTCGTATGAGAGTCACCTTCTGTACAGATAGTAAACGCTTACCTACACCACTGTCTGTTTAACAGAGTATCGCCGTCCTTCAGGATCATACACACTTACCTACACCACTGTCTATCACCGTCCTAACAGGATATACACACTTCCCTACACCACTGTCTATCAGAGTATCGCCGGTCGCTAGCAGGATCATACACACTTACCTACACCACTGTCTATACACCGTCCTACAGGTCATACACACTTACTACACCACTGTCTTATCAGAGTATCGGCCGTTTAACAGGATCATACACACTTTACTACACACTGTCTATCACCGTCCTACCAGGATCATACACACTTACCTACACCACTGTCTATCAACCGTCCTACAGGATCATACACACTTACCTACACCACTGTCTAACAGAGTATCGCCGTCCTACAGGATCATACACACTTACCTACACCACTGTCTATCACCGTCCTACAGGATCATACACACTTACCTAACCACTGTCTATCACCGCGTCCTACAGGATCATACACACTTACCTCCACCACTGTCTATCACCGTCACCAGGATCATACACACTTACCTACACCACTGTCTAACAGAGTATCGCCGTCTACAGTTCATACACACTTACCTACACCCACTGTCTAAACGAGTTGCACCGTCCTTCAGGTCAGTGCTTCATCATCCTCTACATTAATCACAGGGTCGTTACTCTGGAATTCATTAAAATTATGACAATATTTCAAATGATGATTGTAATATCACACATTTTGGTGGGAATGGATTCAATTATTTTTTTGGAGGGTGTGTGTGTGTGTGTGTGTGTGTGAAGTTTGTCTTCCGCTTGTCTATTTCATGTTTATTTTTTTATTTTCTTTCTTAAGCCACTTGGTAAATTTCAACCAAACTTACATGTACATTTCCACAAACTATCCTTGGTAAAGGGACTCAAGTTCGATTCAAAATTCCATCAAAAGGGAGATATTCTTTCTTTAAAAAAATTGAAAGTGGGTGGTGTACGTGTTAGAAAATAAAATGCTCATCTACTCGGGATATAATTTGAGCCAGGGAAGTTGAAACTTGTATGAAAACTTTTCAATATTGAAAATACAAGTCTGAGCACTTGGCGAAGGTTAGTAATTAAATAAATTATTCATTTATTTTGTTTTTCCAGAAAGAGAGTATAAGAAGATCCGAGATGGGGGAGACTATGAATGAAACAAACATGAAAAAGAAACGTCCAGAGGCCACGCTCAGCATAAAAGTGGACGATTTTACGTGATTGTCGTAAAACAGGGAAGGACAGGTGTACGTGATTACTGTAAAACGAAAAAGTGGACGGTTTTGTAAAACATAGAAGATGGTTATTCTTGTTTACAGTAAACAAAAAAAATACCTGATGTGCTGTAAAACAGGAAGCAGGTGTATGTGATTTTTTGTAAAGCAAAAAAAGTGGATGGTTGTATGCATTGTTGTAGAACAAAAAGAACGGTTGAACTTGTTTTACTGTAAACAAAAAAAATGTGGACGATTTTACCTGGATTGTTGTAAAACAGGGGATAGGTTTACGTGATTTTTGTAAAACAAAAAAGTGGACGGTTGTATGGCAATTGCTGCAGATCAAAGAAGACGGTTGTATTTGTTTACTGTAAACAAAAAAAAAAAAGTGGACACTTTTGAATTAATCGTTTGCAGTAAAGCATTTAATGTGAACGGTTTTCCGGAGTGCTACAAAACAAAAAAGTGGACAGTTTCAATGTGATTCGAGGATGCAAATTAATTTATTTCTGAAACTTTGTTGATGTTGCATTCATCCCGGTTGTTGACGTTTACAAGTCTGAGGGCTTTCAATTTCAGAAAAATTCTGCGTTACAGTTAACATGTATACAATAAAATTTGCCTTTGTCTTTATTTGCAATTTATTTTCAAAGGAATGCAGAAAAGTGAGTTATGAAAGTTGAACTCGGATTTATTGAGATGGATAGTAGAAACGTGCCATATTGGTTGCGCTTGTGTCTGCGAGAACTGGTGGTTACGACATGTAGGTAGTGAATTTGTAGGTGGAAAGAAATCATTTCATTCACTTTTACAGGGATCTTTTAGGGGTCGAAATAAGGTGCCATTGCCAAGCTAACGAGCAATGCCAATGTAACATTATAGCCCATCATGGCTCAGACAATGGTAAAACCACTATGTGCATTTTGACTTTTGACCAGAGACTTGGCTCAAGGTCATGACACTTCCTTTGGTCCAGGGCAACAATTCTTTGTAAATATTCAATACCATGCACACAATTAAATGTTAGGCCCAGACAATGCTAAAACCACTATGTTCATTGTGACCTTGACCTTTTATCAGTGACCTTGGCTTAAAGTCATGACATTTTCTTGAAGTGAATTCTGTAAAATATTATTTCAATCCATGCACTCTTCGGTAAAAAGTTATGACCCGGACAAGGTTAAAATAGCTATGTGCATTGTGACCTTGGTACAAGGACATGACATTCTCACATTTTCAACCAGTGTGAAATCGACTTTACCCATGTGAGATTTTCGATCTCCACTGCTGCGACGTCATTTTCATTGCGACGTCATATATTTCTTAATGATTTACGTTTCAAGGTGAAGCAAAACTTTTGAAATTTTAATTTGATATAGCTTTCTGGCAGACAGTCTTGAGTTTTTAGTTTACACTAACAGTGTAAATTTTCGGGGTATGATCTTTCTGCCAGTCTAAATTAGTTTTTGTTTTAAAGTTCAAATAAAGATATTGATAATTGTAAATTTCATCAAAGCTCCCGATTTTACGGACTAATCAGTGAATGAAATGTGAGAAAAATAATCCTCATTAATTTACTTGTGTGGGATAGAGAAATTGCACCTCGGGAACAAGATCGCTGTCTAGGACTCCGGCAAAGCCTCGTTCTAGGACTGCGAATCTTGTCCCCTCGGTGGAATTTCCCTATCCCACACTCGTGCTATGACGGATTCCATTATTCTCTTGAATCCAGGGCAACATTCTGGGCTGTGATTGAGTTCCTCAGAAATCAGAAGAAAAACTGGTCAAAAGGGGAGGAAAACACCGTCACCCTACCGGGAAATTATCATTTTCTGATCAAACACAGAGCATTTCAATTAATCAAAAATTGAATAAATCGGGGGATTTCCTCTGTAAAGAGGCAAAAATCACATCCTGAACATTTCTGTGATATATTTTTCAAAATCCATTAACTCTGTGAAAGTTATGACCTGGACAATGTTAAAACCACACTTATGTGCATTAATTGTGACTTTGACCATTTACCAGTAACCTTGCTCAAGGTCATGACACTTCCTTGGGTCCAGGGCCAACAATTTGTGAAATATTATTCAAATCCATGCTCTCAGAAAAACTTATTGCCCGGACAATGTTGAAAAACAACTACATGTATGTCCGTTGTGACCTTCGACCATGGTTTTAGGTCGTGACACTTCCTTGGGTCCAGGGTAACAATTCTGTAAAATATTATTCCAATCTATGCATTCAGTGAAAAGTTACGGCCCAGAAATTGTTTAAACTTTAATGTGCTAGTGACCGGACCTTTGACCAATAACCTTGGCTAAAGGTCATGACACTTCCTTTGGTCCAGGGCAACAATTCTGGGAATGTTGAAATCTACAGAGGGGTCAGAAGTTATAGCCTGGAAAAACTAGTCGAACATTGCCCTAACTTTGAATGGCGATGGGAACCTTGATATTTCACATGTGCATGTACTCGTTATGACAAGCCCTTCCTACTGTTACCAGTATTTTTGACCTCTGACCTACTTTTCAAAAACTTTTAACATTGGCATAACTTTTGAATGGTAAGTGATAGGACTTTCATATTTCACACGTGTATTCTTTATGGCAAGCCTTTCAACTGATACCAATATTTTTGACCTCCTTCATTATTCATCGATTATTAGGAACCTTGATGTGCAGCAAGGTTATATTACCAGGAAATTTTGCCTCAATTTTTGCCCCTTTGAACTTGAAATTTGCCTGCAAACCTCATAAATAACCTTATCAGCACAACTCTTCTGAAACTACTGATTCCAATTTATGTAGCAAGGACATAACATGAAGTTGTGCATATTCACAGGAAATTTTGATCCCCGAATTTTGTGGGAGTTACATGTATGCCCTTTGAATTCTCTGCCAGAATTCTCATAAATAACATGTAGGCCTAAGCGCAAATACTTTGAAACTACTCAACTGACAGCACAGGGAAAAACATGTTTTTCCTCCAAAAACAAACTTGATTTGGGCCCTGGCGAGTATCAGCAGGAGCCTATAGTAATCAGCTTGTCCGTCCCGTCATGCAGCAATTAATATGAAACTTTGTGACAGTGTAATTATCTATGGAGGTCAGCCCCCTTTTGATTTTGGAAATTTTTGATTTTACATTTTAGAAATATGGAACTTTTTTTTGAAAAAGTCGCAGTTTTCTCGCGATAACTCAAAAGGGTTTGCACCAATATGACTTTAGGGCAGTGCAAATATCTATTGGGTAAGCTCCCTTTAAATTTGGAAATTTCTGATTTTACATTTCAGAGATATGGAACTTTTTTCCATGAAAAGGGGTATTTTTCAGTATTCGCACAATGACTGAAAAACCCTTGCACTAATCAGGATGACTTTCAGAAAGTGTATACCTCCATAGAGGCAAACTCCCCTTTCGATTTTGGAAAACTTTGGTTTTCAGTTTTTGAGTTATGGAACTTTAAAAAAGGGGAAGTAACTCAAAAATGTTTGCAAAACTTGTATGAAAGTTTTGGTGAGTTTTAGATTATCATCCCCTGCAACTAGTTGTGGAGAGAATATAGGCATCATTGCTGCGAACCATGCGACTATGTTTGTGTTAGGAAATCTCTGAACAAGATAAAGCAAGGGTATTCATTTGAGATAATCAAACCTCCACACATTTAGAGAGGATGTACTCTATTGATTTTCTAGGTCAGGGGTCAAAGGTCACTATTGACAATTGCTAGAAATCTTGTGAACTTGATAGAAACAATGGCATTCATCAGAGGATTACTAAAGCTTCCACAAATGTTACCTATGGAGAGATGATGAACCATGTTTGTTTTCAGGTCAGGGTCAAAAGTCAAGGTCGCTATTGAGTAGACTGCCTAAAAATCTTGTGAACAAGGTAGAAGACAGCATCCATCAGAGGATCATCAAACCTTCCACAAATGTTGCCCATGGAGAGAGTATGAAACCTATTGATTTTTAAGCTCCTGATCAAAGGTAAGGTCATTATTGACTATTCCTTAAACAAAATTCTTGCGAAAGTGATAAAAGCAAGGTCAATCATCAGAGGAATCACTAAACCTACAAATATTGGCAAGGTCAAAGATCAGAGTCAATATTGATTGCCCAAATATTTTGTGAATTATATAGAAGATATTTATGGCTCAACCAGGCGGAGCCTCTGTGATGTTGCACATCACATTTTTTTCTAGTTTAATTGAAAATATCTCGCTTATTTGAAGGTACACTTTATTTTAATTTGTTCAATAGTCACATGAAGAAAATTCAATAGGATTTGGTAACATTTTCATCCACTCCATTCAGCATTGTGTTTACACGACATCAGTTACTGCTAGTGGTGAGCATCACATAGATATCAACACGCATTCTTATGTCGATTCGGAATCCATAAAATTGACGAGAGGAGAGACATTTAGTTACAGCACGTTTCTTGGGTCGTTGACTCGAGAGAAACATCTCGTTCCGGCACGTTTCTTGGGTAATTGTCTAGTCCTGTAGGCAAATCACCAGGCAAGATGTGGATTCTGTTTGTCTGCTGGTAATCGTTAGTTGAAGAATGAGATCTCTGTTTCATTCTCTGGAAAACAAAAAATGTCTTGGATAAATTTGAAGTAGCGTGACAAAATCTTTCACATGCAAATAAACATTGTACAGTTCTCTAACATGTATAATTATATACAGTAAAGGTATCTTTCTTGGAATTTTAAAGTCACTAAAATTAGCTCTCGCTATATACCTGGTATACATGTTATATATGCTAAATGTGTGCCTCATTAAAAATGCCACTAAATAGTAATTGTGTACATATAATTAATCTGAATAAGCTCCCTCAGATTAACAAACAAGATTCAATTTTAAACCTAGTTTTGAGGTGTCTACAAATGCAGTGCACCACATTAGGCCTAATTGTACAACAAAATGTCAAATACTACATGGCAAGATGACAAGAGACACAGCCTGATCAACAAACCTGCGTTGAATCCAACAATAATGAAAACTTTCTTTTGATCTCGCACAATTTTTGCCTCAAATTTGCCCTTAATCATTGCAGTGTACAAAGTCAATCGGAACCCCCTCGCCTTTTTCTTCATACAATTCCAGAGTTGTACAAAGTAAAGGGCGAGGGGTTCTGATTGTATACAAAGTGTGATGCCTGCTCTGCAAAGAGTGCACAAGGTTGAACAGACAGTACGTTCTCAAATCCAGAGTAGTCTCCCCTTGACCTTGTGGAATTCCAAATCAATAGGCAGGATGGTCGACGTGCCAGTATTCAAGCCAATGTAATAATAATAATGACAATGGTGGTTTTTAGATAGCGTCTTATTACCTAAGTACCCAAAGCGCTTTTCAATACATTATTACCCCAGCAGACCTTAACAATCCAGAACCTTCTTCAGTGCAAGCTGCCGTTAAGGTGCTAGAACACTTACATTCTGACAAGATCTTTCACTGTCTATAGCCAGGTACCCCTTTAACACTTGGGTGGAGCGAGGAAATTCAAGTAAAGTGATTTTCCCCAAGGACCACAACGTCGACTCTGCCACGGCCAGGATTCGAACTCAAGACTTTCGGTCGAGCAGTCAGACGACTAACCACTAGGCCACCGACGATGTTTGTCAAGCAAAGTCTCCACATTTGAGCTGACAATGAGGGCAGCGTACTATGACCTTGTGACCTCTCGCTGATCAATGCAAACCAATATACCTTTTATCTACTGGGGTTGGGGTAACTGAAGGGACAAAGATTTCGCTTTTATCTGTTACGAATCACATCCGTATGAGTCTATGAGAGTCACCTTCTGTACAGATAGTGCGCTTACCTACACCACTGTCTAACAGATTATCTGTTACGATCACATTCGTATGAGAGTCCCTTCTGTACAGATAGTAAACGCTTACCTACACCACTGTCTGTTTAACAGAGTATCGCCGTCCTTCAGGATCATACACACTTACCTACCCCACTGTCTATCACCGTCCTACAGGATCATACACACTTACCTACACCACTGTCTATCACCGTCCTACAGGATCATACACACTTCCTACACCACTGTCTATCAGAGTATCGCCGTCCTAGCAGGATCATACACACTTACTACACCACTGTCTATACGTCCTACAGGATCATACACACTTACTACACCACTGTCTATCAGAGTATCGCCGTTTACAGGATCATACACACTTTTACTACACACTGTCTATCACCGTCCTACAGGATCATACACACTTACCTACACCACTGTCTATCAACCGTCCTACAGGATCATACACACTTACCTACACCACTGTCTAACAGAGTATCGCCGTCCTACAGGATCATACACACTTACCTACACCACTGTCTATCACCGTCCTACAGGATCATACACACTTACCTACACCACTGTCTATCACCGCTCCTACAGGATCATACACACTTACCTACCACTGTCTATCACCGTCCCAGGATCATACACACTTACCTACACCACTGTCTAACAGAGTATCGCCGTCTACAGTATCATACACACTTACCTACACCACTGTCTAAACGAGTTGACGTCCTTCAGGATCAGTGCTTCATCATCCTCTACATTAATCACAGGGTCGTTACTCTGGAATTCATTAAAATTATGACAATATTTCAAATGATGATTGTAATATCACACATTTTTGGTGGGAATGGATTCAATTATTTTTTTGGAGGGTGTGTGTGTGTGTGTGTGTGTGTGTTGTGTGTGTGGGTGTGTGGTGTGTGATAAAC
>CAJDSM010018772.1:0-33236 GCA_903981925.1 Ostrea lurida
AACAGAGATCCTTGAAACGTGTAACTATGAGTCACAAACGTGTTAAACTTGTTACAAACACCGGCAACCCGTAAATTGGGTTGTTATTACGTCATTAGCGGAGGGTTTTTGGTCCATAATTTTATCAAGTAAGTAAGATGTAATTTATAACAAATAATTTTTGAAAATATTCAAGACTCATAAGGTGGATCAATGCCAAAATATAACGATTTCTTAACGAAGGTTAACTATGGAAGCATTTCTGTATCCGCATCATATCTTGACACGGGTTATGGCCTCATGTACACGGCTTGGTCGTTCCAATCAAATGTCTACATTTTTCTCTGCAGTAGTACATTATATAATATTTCATTCAAACTCAGTTAATTTTTATGTACGTGCCTGTATACCATTTAGCGGTAATGAATTAAGCCCCAGGGATATACTTGATTCATATGAACTAAGATAACAACTGGAAAGATTAGCACGTCGAGAATATGAGAAATCGTAACTGGTCACGTTCCGTTTCTTATATATAGGGATACGAATATATCACGAGCAATCCGAACAGAAAAATGCCTACCTGTGTAACTGCATTTCGCAAATTATGTGGTCGTTATAACGATTTAATTTGCCAGTCTGACCTGCCATTGCGTCAAGTCAAATGCTGTCTAATGCGTTTCTTAACCATTGTTAAGCCGTTTTCATACACTGATTTGACTACGGATCAAGAAAATGGGTTCACAGTGGGTTTGAACGGTCAACGGGGAATGCTTCCTCTTCCTAGACACCTGATCCCACCTCTGGTGTGTCCAAGGGTCTGTGTTTGCCAAACTCTTGTTTTTGTATTCTATTTGGGACTTACGAGATTGATCACTGTTCTTTGCCTTTACATAGAACCACCACCCAAGCATTGTGATATTTTTTATAAACATTGAAGAAATAAAAGCAACTGGAAAGTTTAAGTCTTTTCTAATTACTACCTATTATATTATTTGTTTTGGTAATTTGCTTCACCACATCTCAAGCTAATTTTTATCCCTTCTCGCTAAACAGCATATGCAACTGGAGAACGGAAATCTACTCTTCAAATGTTACAAGGATGATGAAGCTCTATCTGCAAGGACAGGGTAAGTGATAAACTGGTACCCTGTTGTGCTTTCTCTCGGTACCAGTCGATTGCTCAAGTACAACAGGTAAGCGCCAATTTTTGACAGCCAGGATTCGGGCTGTATCGTTATTTCACGTCTAATGCGAGAGTTCATTTCAAAACAACAAACGACGCTAGACAATGACGTCACAATCTACTACACTATGTTACGAATACACGGTGAAGTAAGAAGCGCGAGCTTCGAGAGGAGCAACAATGACGCAACAAACAAAAAAGTCAATTGACCAATGAAATCGGCTCATTTGGGAAAACCAAAGTACCCCTTACCCGTTGTTGGTGTATAGCACCAATTAACGGGGGGACCAGTTTAGGTAAGTGAATGACCGGTCGACAGGGGATGCTTACTCCTCCTAGGCACCTGGTCTCATCTATGGTGTATTGAGGGGTCCGTGTTTGCCAAACTCTTGATTTTGTATTCCTTATTGGAGTTATGCGACATATCTTTAGCTTTTCATTTTCAGTCTCGTACATCTTTCCTCCATTTCACCCTCTCGGTGTATAGATTGATTAAACAGAAGTGTTATGTAATGTTTGGAAGGAAACTAATGTTATCAACCTCAGCAATCACGTGATTGAAATACATGATGAAATGATATACGATGTCCTATCTTACAATTACAGGAATTGTGTTATCGAGATATATTTACATTCACTGAATCTTTTCCTGTATATTTTTTTTGGAATTTCACATTTTTTTCATCAAACAATAAATATATGTTTCCTGCAAACTACATGTACATGTAGTTCATCCGCTTTTATAGTACCGCCTGTCCGCATAATCATTACGAAAGATGGAGCGTCATCAAGGTCAAAGGTTGCGGTGGCTGTTCTGTTTAAAATAATATAATGCTTCTTTGGTGTTTTATAGGGTAATTGCAGAAAGTTTAATCATAACCTGATAACGAGGCTTATGCAATTGTCCTGCAATCCTAGCTACCTTCATTACACAATTTTTAAAAAAAGCATTTTTATTGTTTAAAGAACACTAAAGATTATTAAGCTTTCGTAATTTCCTTGTATTATTTCCATATTCACCTATTTTAATGTAACATCAATTGTCTCTGTAGATAGGGACATTAGTCTAGATATAGTTTTTCATTACGTTTGCGTTGCCTTCTCTATGAACTCTGTGCCGTTGTTTCTGATCCGACAACAATAGTCAGCGACAACATTTCCATCTGACAGACAAGTCAACATGTTATGGTCTGGAATTTTCTTACAAAGGCACAATATATATCATAATAACACGATAGGAAATTTATTGCAATGTAAAAATCCTGCAATGCGATGTTGTTTAAAGTCATGAATACAATTACGTTTGCTAAACTGATTCTTGAGATAGACGAATAAAGGTTCAGTATTTTTATTTTCTCAAAAATTCAGATAGCATAAAATGGGAATAAAATCCGTATCTTTTATAGATGAACAGCATGTTAGAAGGCAAGGGGTCTTAATAAGGTATCAAACTGCCAACAACAGAATATGCCATCGTCGGGTTATTAAATTTCACCAACTATCAAAATAAAGAATCGCTTTAGCATTTTTAGAGAGATTGTCCTTAATTTCAATGTGTTAATTCATTGAACAAGATAGATTGATTAATGTTGATTAATCTTCTCCACTGGATCGTCCTGTACATGTAATGCAAACTTAGTAGGTACCACACCAATTAAAGATAATGTTGATCCATTCAGAATAAAAATTGAATCCCTTGAGTCAAAATGCTAGATTATAAAATTGTATTTAAGCTTAACAAGTGAAAACGTATTCAAATGGATACTTATGTAGCGATATTCGATCATCATCTGCATATGATGTGTATGTCTCTCAACTTATTTGATACGGAAGAGCTTGCTCTGCGTATGATCGGTGTTTTTAATCTGGGCATCCTACTAACAAACTAATCTGGCAATCCTACTAACAAACTAATCTGGGCATCCTTACCTAACACTAATCATGGGCAACTACTACAAACTAATCTGGGATCCTACTAAAAACTAATCTGGCATCCTACTAAACAAACAGTTGCAGGTGTTCAACATTACGTCAAAAGGCATTATTTTGCATATTATATCGTCGTTATACCGATTTAGTTTGCTGGAATAGCCTGCCATTGGATCAAAAGGCTGTCTGATATGTTTCATAGCAATTGTTAAGGCGTTTTTCATACACTGATTTGTCTACAAGTTACTCCGTTTACCTGATCAGGACAATGGGCTTACGGCAAGCGCAACCAGTCGCCAGGGGATGTTTATTCCTCCTAGGCACCTGATCCCACCTCTCGTGTGTCCAGGGGTCCGTGTTTCCCTAATTCCTGCTTTGTATTTTGTTTGAGACTTACGAAATTGATCACTGTTCGTTATATTTGCCTTTATATACTGTATTGATAAAAAGTGAACAATCAAGGTGAAATATTTCAACTTTGAAACAGATTCATTTCATACCAGAAATGAATATACATCTTGATTTCGATTGCTGTATCCCTACTCTGTCCAATAATTACATCTAAATCAAGATATATATCAAAATTAAAGGATTTTAGCGATTGCTAGTGATGCGTATTAATATAGACCAGAACTTGAACAAGTCATTCTAGTTAGTTCACACCTGATATGAAATCTTAACAAAAGTACATTATTGGGTATCCCCTGGTTGGTTAAAAGCATATACATGCACACTGCACTTCGCTTTAGTTATGTCAACGTGTGGAAGTATTGCAATATAGCAATATATCAAGCTTCCCCTTTACAATTTCAAAAGCATTATAATATAAACTTTCTTTGAATTGTATCTTTTAAAAATTCGTACTGGGAAAACAATATCTTATTAAAATGATACTAGCATTCGTATCTGTCAGGAAACCAGAAATATACTGTGTTTGCACAACAAAGAAATGACTAGATATGACTAGACGTGAGTGACGTTATCTGTTTTATTGACCGCCAGACGGCGTTGATAGTGCTAATCATTACCGTCCAGAGCCATCTAATCAGTGAAGTTGAAAGAAAGTGTTGTCTATGGTTTGTTTTCCTAAGATGAGAAATCTTAAAGCATCACCACGTGGTTTTAGAGGCAAGAGCTCCACCCTTCACCGTATAAACATCAGAACAACTTTACAAAGCGACGAATAAGAGCCAGTTGCTCGTTCCTCCTCGGTGTAGTAGTTTGGTGAAACAATGGAGAAAAATGTTTATATTGTTCTACACAAAATCGACGAGGGTGCATTTGGAGATATTTTCTGTGTTCAGAGTCCCAGGAACAACAAACTTCTTGCAATGAAACAGATTCTTTATCGTGGAGAAATTTCTCGTGATCCTTACATAATGCACGAACTAAAAAATCTATCCAATTTGAAACATGATAATATTATAGAGTTAATGGATGTCATTATTAGTAATGAAAGTGTCAATCTGATCATGGAATTGGCAGAACATGGGAACTTGGAAGAGGCAGTCCATGGAAACAAACTTGCTAGCGATCAATTGTACCTCATTTTTCATCAGATACTCTCAGCTGTTCATTTTTGTCATTCGGAAAAGATAGCGCACAGGGATATAACGCCATGCAATATATTATTGACAAATCAAACGAGTGTTCGATTGGCCGATTTTGGTCTCTCCGTTCCTTGTCTGATTCTGAAGGCAAAGTGATTCTTGTGTGATGACTACCTCGGCATTTACATTATTCAGCCCAAGAAGTGTTAAAAAGACACCATACGACCCTTCTACTGTCAGACCTGTGGAGTCTTGGAGTGGTCCTATATTTTATGATTCATTCAAGTGTGCCATTCATTGGCGAGGAAGAAGACATTATCTCTCAACAAATGGACCATCTAAATGTCACCAGAAAGAAATCAATAGAGAACGCGATTATAACGAGACGTGTATTGGAATTTTCAGAGTTGTCATGAGATATGTTCTGCGAGCAGCTCCGGAGAAACGATGCGTGACGGATGTCTTGTTACAACTTATCAGCAATGAAACATAAAATGGTAATTCATCACAAGAATTCTAACGAAGCATTCCTGTTCATTTATACCAATTTTTAGGTTTAGAATTCACATATTCATGTATGAATTGAGTAAATGTGATCTCTCTGTAAATCATTTATTGATTTGTATTTCTTACTTATATTTGGAAATAAATATAAAATATACATAATATTGCTATTTTATTGCCAAACAACTCTGAAGAGACTGATTTGAAATCTGAATAAAACGCCACAAGGGCGGTAGTTGAGAAGTAATTCACTAGATAAAGAATGAAAGCCAATCTAACAAGCTTACATTCCTCCCCTTCTTGATTTAGAATTGACCTTCAATTTCACAATGTATGTACATAAAATGGAATATTCAAAATGTCAAAACGTTCTAAGAACACTTTAGCTGCTCGTAAGGAGTTATACTTCTCTCTTTTTGCAATCAAAAAATTAGGGAAGCGCAATTTTTATCTGAATCTACAATTTATAAAACTTTTTATTCTATCAAATATAATCTGCGATAGGGGCTTGGTTTTTTTTCTTTTTAAAGCGACTGTTTTTATACATGACAGTTCTGACTGGCATTGCATAATCATGAACTTTCTTTGATATATTGATAAAAAAAAAGTTAAAACTGAAAAAGATTTACTTGGTTCAAGAAAGTAATTTTGAGTTTTCTGATCGGCTGATATTCACCAATCGGGAAAAAATAGAAAGTCAACTTTACCTCAATGTGCATTCAAAATTAATATGCATTATAGGTTCATATAAAATTTTTAAACATCGGACTCTGAAAAAAAGTACACGAAATAATCCATGGTCACAATCAGTGTTTGTGTATACATGTAGACCTAGCGATACATATGAAACGTCATACAGCATTCAACCCAGTTTTCATAGTTCGAATTGCGAATAAGATCCCTATAACGACCATAGATTTTTCGAAAAAAAGACTGTTGAATACCCTGTATCATCGATTAATTTGTAGATAGTTTGTTTCGATTTAAAACGTAATCAGACTGTTGTAGACCATGCGTTGATCATGCGAATAACAAGATTTTGCATATCGAGTCATTTGAGGGACACATAAACACCATATGCAGGTGATAATACAAATACGGGAAGTTGAGGAAGGATAAGCTGCTGTAATTTCGTTTGTTATATGAAGTTGTACTATTTGTTTGCAGTTGACAAATCTCCTAGCCAATATATATTCGAATGCGAAAGAGATATGGAGTACCGAAATATCCTTTATTTCGAGCTCACTGAGATACATATATACTGAATCGAAACAGAAATAAAAAGCGAGTATTATACTAATAGATAAAACGTACTTGATATATCTAAATGCTTTTCTCTTACGTAGAATCTTTTGAATAAATTCTGCATCCTAGGAATAAAAAACAGGTCACTTTACACAACGATTCCTCACGATAAATTAAAATCTAGGCTTTTTCAGATATAGATAATTGCTTTTTAAACAAAAACGGCACCCGAAAATACGAATTTCTAGTCGTTGGGAAACAAGACACATATTTTGTAGAAACACTTGATTGCCCACACAAGTACTCTGAAGTAGATATTAAGAGATGCTTGTGTTTCTTATAGATAATATTTATGTAGTATTTGGAGACCAGGTCTTCCAACAATCGTAGGTATTCCTATGGGCACTAATTGTGCCCCCTTATTGGCAGACTTATTTTTATATTCATATGAAGCAGAATTTGTACAGAAAACTGTTACGGATAAAACAAAAAAGCTTGCCGTGTCCTTCAACCTTACATATAGGTATTTAGATGATGTTTATCAATTACAATCATAATTTTCACAATTATGTCCATTTGATATATCCCGAAGAACTCGATATAAAGGACACCACAGAATCTGACATATTCTCCTTTATATTTGGATATTTTACTTAAATTGACTCTAATGGCAGACTGACAACTACATTATATGATAAGCGTGATGACTTTAACTTTGCAAATAGTCAACTTTCCTTTTTCTATGTAGTAATTACCACTATCACCTGCTTATGGTGTGATATATCTCCAGTTGATTCGATACGCAAGAGCATGCTATGCGTATGCGGACTTTTTAAAGCGAGGCCAACTACTAACAAAAAAGTTGATGCTGCAGGGTTAATAACGAATCTCGTTTAAAATCATTTCGCAAATTCATAGTTGCTATAATGACCTTGTTTGCGATTACAATATCCATAGTCATATGTTGACTGATTTGTTTCATACCCTTTGTTAGACTGTCATTTTCCTACTAGATTGACTACGGGTAATCCCGTTTACTTTATTTCGACTAGGGCTCACGGCGGGTGTGCCGGTCAGCAGAGGATGCTTACTCCTCCATGGCCTGATCCTACCTTCGCTTTTTGTCGGAGGTCCGTGTTGCCCTACACTCTATTTTGTATGTGTTTTTGGATTATGATTACGTTTGAACACATTGTTAACTTCGCCTATTTTTGTATAATAATGGAGAAGAATTTGTACCCAAGGAAATTCCAACAAACTGTTGGAAGACCTATTTACCAAAAGAATACGTAAATTTTGTCAATAAGGAACTCTGTTCTTTTTAATACCATCTTCAAAGTATTCATGTGCAGAATCAGGGGTATGTTTTTGGTTGACTTAGTACAAGATAGGAATATTTCCAGGTTCAATTATTATGTTAAATATTATTTTTAGTTCTCAGAAAGTCTAAACCCTCTGCCCTGGATCATGAAACATCTTAAGCTTAAGTCAAATTCTGAATATTGCAATAAAATGTTTGTAAAGTTAATAATTCCAAAAGAAAAATGTTATTCATCATTGTTTAATCTGATTTCTAGTCCCTTCAAATTAAGAGTTTCAGTCCACAAGTAATGAATATTTCACAGGTGATTGAAATTTTGACTTCAGTCTAAGTTTGTTTCATGATCCTGGGGCCTGGCATTTAATTCACTGTCAGAAATGTTCGTGTATGGTGTTGAAAAGTCGCACTTTTTAAATTTATTTGAGTGATTTTAATCGTTTTTGTTAATTGCTGCTAGGTGTTCCTTGAAATTCTTAAATAATATGAAATATTTCTGCCCCACGTGTCTGTAACATCACGTTGTTCTGTTTTGCGCTAAGGCAGGTGAAGTGGAGGCCTGCCGTCGTTGTTATGACTTACTACGATCTTGATATGACTAGTACCACAAATGCGCTGTATCCTTGAATGTGCACACACAAGTATCTGTCTGTCTCTGGAAGACCCTGCTCTTTTGGGTGATATTTTTTATTAAGCTTTCATAAATTATCTGAAGGTTATGCTGTTTACATTGTTTGGGTCCACAAATTTCGTTTTATCAAAGTGATATGGACGCATATGACGCACAGAACAAGAGCAGGTTTGCAGGAGTTCTGTGTAATCTATCATTGCGATGCATTATTTTCATACATTGATTTTGACTGCAGATTACCCCGTTAACCTGATCAAGACAATTGGCTCACGGCTTGTGTGACCAGTCGACAGGAGATGCTTACTCCTCCTAGGCACTTGACCCCACCCTTCGTGTGTTCAGGGGTCTGTATTTGCCCACCTCTTGTTTTGTATTTTAGGTGGAACTTACAAGATTAATTACTGTTCGTTATCTTTACCTTTACATTATGATGCAGGGTGTAGTTACATATAATTAAAAAGTCTTTGACAGCGATTATAGATCAACAAACGGCCCTTACTTTTCTGGTTCAGTTTACCATTGGTCAAAACATGTGCTTCGTGTCGTTTATTACCGCTCTACGTGAGAACATTTACATTCCGTAGTAGTGCATGTATTTAAAATGTTATCAATCAGATAGAGGACTTTGGACTCCTCGAAAAATACGGGTGCAATCAATATTTCACCAAACAGATGATGATATAGCACAAAAAGACCACAAACATTACATTTTTTGGTTATTCCAGCAGTGTGCAACAACTAGTGTCTGAAAACAGCTCAACTCATGAAGCACTCATCCACTGGGATGCCATATTGAAATTGACAACGGTGAAGTAGAAAACAAACGTCCTCAATAGGGCTGTGCGATAATACCGGTATTCCGATATATTGCGATTCATTAATAAAAAATATCGTATCGCGATACGTTTTTTCAATACCGGTATATCGGCTTAGATGTTCAGGCCAGGCTTTACGCTCCGCTTGAGTTTGTTCCCACCAAATGCTACGTCTAATATGGCTGATACGTCTCTGAGATTGTTCTAACCACTAAGACATAGTTTTTCATCTTCCAATAGAGCAATGGAGTTAAGCAACCAAGTCTTGTTTCTTATTTTTCATATATTCTGCATAGAAAACAATCTCATAGTCAATGAAATAAGAGAAAAGGTCGTTGATTTTCTACTTGAAAATATTGCAATACATATCGCAGTACAATTGAAAATATCGCAATATATCGCGATACGAAAATTTCACCCGATACGCAGCCCTAGTCCTCAACATGGTGAAAATTTATAGTACATTATATTATCAACTTTGGTGGCGAGAGTCATGCTTCCTATTTCAAAGACATATATTTGCAATATTGGTGGTTATGAAATGAACGCTCTGCGACTGAATTAGCGCTTTCTACTTGCAACATTCGGAGATGAGAATTGTGGTTCTTTACTTCTTTGAAAACTATGTAAGATAATTTCATCACAAAATTCTCTTAAACTTAATTAGAAAAAAATAAGAGTGGCGCAAACAGGGGTCTCAAATCGAGCAGAGATGGGATTAGGTGTAGATATATCAATAGTAATCACCTTCATTCATATATGTCAATTTGATATACTCAACTTTATGACAAACGGGACGATTTCAGCTTCTCCATCGTCAACTTCCCATATTTATGTAGCAATATTCCATCATCACCTGCATATGGTGTTTATGTCTCTCAACTTATTCGATACGCAAGAGCTTGTTCTGCGTATGATCAGTTTTTGAATCGAGGCAAGCTACTTACAGACAAGTTGTTGTTGCAGGGGTTTCAACAGTCACGTTTAAAGGCAGCATTTCGTAAATTATATGGTCGTTATAACAATTTAGTTTACCAATATAACCTATCATTGAGTCAAATGCTGTCTGATGTGTTTCATAGCCATTGTTAAGCCGTTTTTCACACACTGATTTGACTACGGACTGTTCCGTGTACCTGATCAAGACTATGGGCTCACGGCGGGTGTGACCGGTCAACAGGGGATGCTTACTCCTCCTAGGCACCTGATCCCACCTCTGGTGTGTCCAGGGGTCCGTGATTGCCCAACTCTTGTTTTTGTATTCTATTAGGACTTACGAGATTGATCACTGTTCGTTATCTTTGCCTTTGCATACTAGTATCCTTGTGAGCTCGAATACAAGAGAGCAGTCTCCCATGTCTCCTTCGTCCTTGGATATTACATTAACAACAAATTAACAACACAACTTTTATACAAACGATGATTTTAGCTTCTTCAATGTCATCTTCTCATAATTATGTTGCTATACTCCATCCTCAGCTGCACGTGGTATTGATGTATCTCAACTGATTCGATACACAAGAGCTTGTTCTGCTTATGATGAGTTTTTAAATCAAGGCAGACTGCTGACAAACAAGCTAATGTTACAGGGGTTTCAACATTCACATTTAAAGTCAGCATTTTGCCAATTAACGATCTAATTTGCCAATACAACCTGCCTTTGGGTCAAATGCTGTCTGATGTGTTTCACACCAATCGTTAGACCATTCTTTATACAACGATTTTGACTACGGATTACTCCGGGTTTTTTATCACGACAATGGGGTCATAGCAAGTCTGATCGGTCGACAGTGGATGTTTACTCCTCCTAGGCACCTAATCCCATCTCTGTTGTATCCGTGTTTTCCCAACTCTTGGTTTGTATTCTATTTGGGACTTATGAGATTGATAGCTGTACGTTATTTTTACCGATCATTATGCTTCATATTACTGCATCAAAAAATATTCCAAGACAACTGAGCTAAAGAATTATCTAAACAAAACATTGATAATATTCATTGTATTATTCGGCGGATTATGCTAAACATTGACAACGTTTGAACATCAATTTCAGCGAAGTGTATCGAAACTAAAAAAAAAACTAAATTGCATATTCGATAAGATATGAACTTTTGTAAACACGAATTTTTCGTTAATAACTGGAGCATATCCAAAGTAATGCTAATAATCTGAAAGCTTTTTCAATGTAGTTTGGCCGATCAGAAAATTTCATTGCAGTTATGTTAACCTGCTGAATCCTCTCATTGACGAATTACAATACTATTTTCTTGTGCAGACATTGCCGGTCACCTTACGAGTGTTTCTCATTGAGTCTCCTCATCATCGTTAGAGAGAGCGTGTCTTCACTCGGAACTGTGGGTTTTTTTCGACGATAGCACAGGCTTTTCTTTTGATTTTAAAACATCTATAATTCTTATTTTACAGCAAGATATTTTTGTCCTACAAAACAGTTGTCTTTTATTATTTTCAAATCATAACGGAAGGCAATCATCATATATACTGACCTTGGTTGCACTTTACGTTTTTCATAATTTGATCTTAAGTCATTGATAAGTATTCTATCAAAAGTAAATCAAGTAACAAAAATGGGTGGTAGGAGATCGGCGATATGAACACAGAAGATTGTTCATTATGGCAGCTGTTGATTATAAATGATTTCCTTCCAGAAAAATTCCTCTAAGGCATATTTGTCGATTGATGAAAGAGATGAAATAAGATTTGATCCACTCTGACACCTTTCATAATAAAATATAATTGCACTTGTAGACAAAGGCAAAACAACAGTATTCTCTCATCTGTGGGCGGAAATGAATAGTATACGTGTCATAAATAGGTCTTGGTTTTCACGGAATCACAACTATTTATGTTGATAAATAATAAACAAACCATGAAGATTTTCCTCTTTTCACACTAGATTAATCATTCGGAATACACACCGACTGCTTTACATGCACTTTGAAATTTCTTTACTTACAACTTGAATTTTCTCAAAATCATGTAAAAGTTCTATACTTATAAAGACTAATAACTGCTTTAACACGGTTCTAGTCTTCAAAACTTACGTTCTCTTGGATAGCTACACACACCATTTATCATTTTTGATACACGTTGATATACACATAGGAGCCAAAGTTTATCTGTTTAAACGCTTTCTTAAACCATTCAATATTCAGATCATAATCCTATTCAATTTAGAAATCCATCATACAAGGATAAAATGGTTGATTTTATGAAAGTATAATGCGCCAAACAGTGGGGGTGTCGATAAAATGTCAGAATTATCAATGTATGTCAAAACCGATGTTCTCCCCGGAAACACAACTGCCTGATAACCTTCATAGTAAGAAGATGGAATAGTCAAGTCATGTCTGATAACCCAGTAACAGTGAAACAAAATTATATCGAAATTTCATTTCAATATATAGATAACTAAAAAGAAAGGTATAGTAAAACTTGTTCAGCATTGTTGGGGTTTTTTTCATTTGACGGAATATAAATTACTGAATAGAAGATTTGAATTTTATGCTTACTTTGACATCATATGCTCATATAAACCCAGAAATTTTAAAACCTCCTTTTTAAACAATTAGCTAGTATAAGTCTATGATATTATCAATGCCAAAGAGAAAAAAAACTATTCTTTAGAATGTTTATACCTAGAAGGTCGAAGGGCACTGCATATCCTTGGTAACACTTTTATGACTATGTAATTGGCAGGCGAAGATTAGAGCTGCATGTCAGATGAAATTCAAGGTCACATATACCAGTATACGGAATGAACAAACGCAGATGCATGTGTTTCAAAAGCATTGATACTGGGCAAGATCTACATGTACCTATATATTCACGTGAAATTTCAAAATAATAGTTTCCCCAGTCAATGTGGGTTATCAGACATGACATGACTATTCCATCTTCTTACTATGGAGGTTATCAGGCAGTTGTGTTTCCGGGGAGAACATCGGTTTTGACATACATTGATAATTCTGATATTTTATCGACACCCCACTGTTTGGCGCATTATACTGTCATAAAATCAACCATTTTATCCTTGTATGATAGATTTCTAAACTGAATGGGGCTATAATCTGAATGTCGAATGGTTTAAGAAAGCGTTTAAACAGATAAACTTTGGCTCCTATGTGTATATCAGCAAGTATTAAAAATAATAAATGTTGTGTATGGCTATCCAAGGCAACGTAATGCTCTTACAATGTTTTGAAAACTAGGGCCGGGTTGAAGCAGTTATTAGTCTTAATAAGTATACAACTTTTACACGATTTTGAGAGAATTCAGGTTTTAAGTAAATTAAATTTTTAAGTGCATGTAATGTAGTAGGTCTGTATCTCGAATGATTGCTAATCTAATGTTAATAGAGGAAAATCTTCGTGGTCTTTTATTTATTTGTTTGTTTGTTATATATCAACATAAATAGTTGTGATTCCGTGAAAACCATGACCTATTTATGACACGTATACTATTCATTTCCGCCCACAGATTACATAACACCATTGTTTTGCATTTATCTACAAGTGCAATTATATTTTATTATGAAAGGCGTCAGAGTGGATCAAATCTTATTTCATCTCTTTCATCAATTGGCAAATATGACTGAGAGGAATATTTCTAGAAAGAAAACATTTATAACTTCTGTGTTCATATCGCCGATCTCCTACCACCCATTTTTTATTACTTGATTTACTTTTGATAGATTACTTATCACTGAGTTATGATCATATGATGAGAAACTGAAAGTGCAACCAAGGTCTGTATATACGATTATTGCCTTCCATTATGGTGTGAAAATATTTAAAAATAAACGTTTCATAGGGCGAAGATATTTCATATTGTAAAATAAAAATTAAATATGTTTTAAAATAAATTAAGGGTCTGTACCATCGTCGCACTTAACACTTCTGAGTCAAGACACGCTCTCTCAAATGTTGATTGGGAGAATCGATGAGAAGCACTTGTAGGTGACCGGCAATGTAAATGCAAACATGTATTATAATATTCTGATCGGCCAAACTACATTGAAAAAGCGTTCTGGTTAGTCATGTTATTTTTTAAAACATATGCTCAAGTGACGAAACATTCCTGTTTACAAAATGTTATAGTTTGCCGCAATTTAGCTGTTTATTTTTCAAATTCGATACACTTTGCTAAAATTGGTGTTCAAATATTTGTCAATGTTTAGCATCAACCGCCGTATCATACAATGAAGATTATCAATATTTTGGTAGGGCAATTCTTTAGCTCAGTTGTATTGGAATATTTCTTTCTGCAATAGTTTGGCACATAATGAACGATGAAGATAAGCAGCGATCAATCTCATAAGTCCCAAACATAATACAAACCAAGAGTTGAGCAAACACGGACACCTGGATGCACCAAAGGTGGGATCAGGTGCCTAGGAGGAGTAAACATCCCCTGTCGACCGATCAAACTCGGCGTGAGCACATTGTCTTGATCAGAAAAACGGAATAATCCGTAGTCAAAATCATTGTATAAAGAACGGTTTAACAATTGGTGTGAAACACGTAAGACAGCATTTGACCGAAAGGCAGGTTGTACTGACAAATTACATCGTTATATCAACCATTTTTGCCAAATATAAAGGCAAAGATAACGAACAGTAATCAATCTCGTAAGTCCCAAACATAATAAAAATACCGAGTTGGGCAAACATGGACCTCTGAACACACCAGAGGTGGGAACAGGTGCCCGGAAGGAGTAAGCATCCTCGGTCGACGGGTCACACCCGCCATGAGCCCAAATGCTGACTTTAAACGTGAGTGTTGAAACCCCTGCAACATCAACTTGTCTGTCAGTAGTCTGCCTTGATTTAAAGACTGATAATAAGCAGAAAAGATATTGTGTTTCGAGTCTGTTGAGAGACATAAACACGATATGCCGGTGATGATTTAGTATTCCTACATAAAAATGGGAAGTTGACGATGAAGAAGCTAAAATCATCCCGTTTATCAAACAGTTGAGTTGTTAGTTTGCCATTGATGTTTATGGTCCAAGTACGACGAAGATGTGGAAGACTCTGTGTTATATTTTATTCGAGCTCACTACTAGGAAACTAGTATAATAAATCGACATATGAATAAAAATGATTAATAGATAAAGCGTCATCTATATACCTAATCCCACCACTGGTTTACCTGAGACCCATGTTTACCCCACTCTTAATTTTTTTCTAATCTTTATAGAATTCATGAGATTAATAACTTTTTTATCCTCTTCCAAAGTTTAAAAGAATGTTGTGATGGAATTATCGTACATAATTTTCAAACAAGTAAGGACCCGTCATTCTCACCTTCGAATGTTGCAAATAAAAATAGCTAGCTCAGTGGCAGAACGTTCATTGCATAACCCCCAATATTGCATATGTGCGTCTTTGAAATAGAAAGCATGAATCTCGCCACCAAAGTTGATAATATGATGTACCATAAATTCTTACCATGCTGAGAAGGTTTGTTTTCTACTTCACCGTTGTCAAATTCAATATGGCGCCCTAGTGGGTGAGTACTTCAAGAGGATAGCTATTTTCATGCACACGGCTGCAAAACCCGAAATTGTAATTCAAATATGTTGTCATCTTTGTGCTATACAATCTGTTTGGTCAAATATTGATTATAACCTATTTTGTCAGAAGTCAAAAGTCCTATATCTGACTAATCACATTTTTAAATACATGTTCTACGACGGAATTCTTACGTAGAGCCGTAATTAATTACATGAACCACATATTTCAACCAACTCTACTACCCAAAAGAATGAGGGCGGTTGGGTGACTGTACGCTTCTGTAATCGCTGTAAACGATTTCCTTGTTATATGTAACTATACCCTGCATCATAATACATAGCAATCAGTGATAAAGTCATCAAGCTCTTTCTTACATAAACTTCTTGTTTTGAATCACAACAATGTAAAGAACACAACCTTCAGATCATTTATGAAAGCTTAATAAAAAAAATATCACCCAAAACAGCTGGGTCTTCCAAAGACAGGGAAATACTTCGATGGCGTGTGCACATTCAAGGATACATCGCATTTGTGTTTGTATGAATTTGCAGTAGTTATATCAAGATCGTAGTAAGTCATTACAACGACGGTAGACCTCCACTTCACCTGCCCTACCGCAACACAGAACAACGTGAAGTTACAGACACGTGGGGAAGAAATATTTTATATTTTTCAACAATTTATATGACATACCATATGAGCCGTTATTAAATGTGCTATATGAATAAAGGCAGAGGGGAACGAACGTCCGTCCAAGGGTTGGTCTGATGAATTCTCTAATATTTTCAAGAAAACACCTGACAGCAAATTAAAACAACTACTAAAATCATTCAAACAAAATGAAAAATGTGACTTTTCAACACATTTACACGACAATTTTTCACGATGAGTTAAAGAACAAATCTTGACTTTCTGAGATCTAAAGATGAAATATTATATAAGATGAATTTGGAACTTGGGAAATATTTCTATCTTGTACTCAGTCAATAAAATATCAATTTATCCAATACAACATAGATTCTACGTACATGCACCAATACTTTGAAGTTGATTTCAAAAAGACAATAGAGTTCCTTATAGACTATACTCACGTTGTGGTTTATGACAAAGTCTTCTAAAAGTCTTCAGGGATTTCAATGGACACAAATTCTGCTCCATTATTAGCTGACCTGTTTTTTATCGACATCGTTTTATTGATTAGTGCATTCTCGCTTTTTATTCCATTTTCGATTCAATATATCCCAGTATTGCAATAAAAGATATCAAAGGCTTCCATATCTATTTCGTATTCGGATATATATTGACTACATACCTAAACTGCAATCAAACAACACAACTTATGATAAGCGGAATGTAATCACGTTCTCCTTCGCCAACTTCCCATATTTGTATAACAATATTTTATTATCGCGAGCATGTAGTGTTTATGTCTCTCAACTGATTCAACAGAACTGCATTGTCTGCTAAACAGTCTGATTAAGTTTTCAATCCAGTCAAACTGCTAAAAAAATTAGTTGGTGCTATGGGGATTTCAATAGTTTCTTTCAGAAATTATATGGTCGTTTTAAGGATGTAATTTGCAAATAAATATATAACTGAGTTGAATATAAACTAAAGGCAAAGAGATAACGCACAATGATCAATCTCGTAAGTCCCAAATCGAATACACAACAAACGTTGGGCAAACACAAACCGCCTGGTACACCAGAGGTGGGAACATGTGAATAGGAGGAGTAAGCATCCCCTGTATACCGGTCACACCCGCCACGAGCCTATTGTCTTCATCAGGTAAATAGTAGTCAAAATCAGTGAACCAAGAAAAATGGCTTAACAGTTGCTATGAAACACATCAGACAGCATTTGACCCAATTGTAAGCCATACTGGCAAGCTAAATCGTTATAACAACCATAGAATGTTCGATATGCTGCCTTTAAACGTGACTGTTAAAACTCCTGTCTGCTACAAATTGTTTGTAAGTAGCTGTCTCGATTCAAAAACTGATCATACGCAGAACAAGCTCTTGCGTATCGAATAAGCTGAGAGGCATACACATCGTATGTAAGTGATAATGGACTGCCTGACGTTTCTTATTTATTGTTAGGCCTTTACACACTAATTTTGACCGCGGATGACCCCGTTTACCTAATCAAGGGTTCACGTCGGTTTTTGACTGATTAAAAAGGAATTCTTCCTTCTATAGGCAAACAAGGTGTGTCACGTCTGGTGTGTCCAGGAGTCCATGTTTCTCCTACTCATTATTTTCTATTCTTCATGAATTATGAGATTAATCACTATTTGTCACCTACCTTCAATTCTTCATTAATCACTGTTTATCATCACTTATTTTCAAACAACAAGAAAATATCACAACGACATTTTAAAAAGATCTGGTACATTTTAATCTCAGAGATTTGTCAAATTGTATAACATTTTTCCTCTTTGCATACAATATCCTGAAAAACGACTATATCTTTAATGGTACTGGAAAGTATCTATTCCTGTATATTTTTGTCTATATGAAATATGGCATCACTGATAGGTGTGTCTGTTCAATGTTCTTTTCAAGATAAAGACGCCTAAAATACACCACAGTGTAATAATCGATAAATTTTCATTGCTCTCCAATTTTTTTATGAAAAAAAGTTGTCGCTTGCATTCGCCTTGAATAAAACTGAAAACCGATGTAAACAGAAGATCTGTTTATGAGAAAGGTTAACAGGTAGAACGTGGCATGAAATGGTATTTATGTTGTTCCCTTTTTTATCTTTATGAAAAGTTCAGAATGACTATTGTTTTAATTGCTGAAATAAAATTTTGTTTCAACAATATTTCCTTTCTTTTCACTTTTCAAGATACATGCAAGTATAAGTGTTTCGTCAAAATCATGATTTGAAACCAAATTCTCAGAGAAATCAGGTCATATGTTCCCGACCATTTATCATGACAGAAGGGCGCGTGCCATTTGCTGTAGCGTATCGAAGTAAGAGATAAATGTTTTCGTGAATTCTAAAACAAACGGGAAATATTGGTAACAGATTTCTTCCATATCACAAGAATCATGTGTTCTTAAGAGAAGAATCAAACAATAAAAAGTTATTATTCAGTTTCATCTCTTACCAACTTAGATAATCAAATTGCTAGATATATTCTGTGTGTCACATATGTGATACAAATTTGGTGCACCGTGCGTGACCAATTTCGAAAAATCAAATGTCATCAGCGATTCTTGAAGCCTAAAAGTTTAAAAAGCCAAGGACAATTTTTTTTTATTATAAAAAATACCTTTCGAAAGTCTAAACCTTATACCAATAGCCAGTAAAGGAGAAGAGCTTTGCATAAGGGAGATACTATAGAACGCCCACATTTCAGAAACTGTCAATGTTTTGTGACGTTTTCGTATCAAATCGAGATCTTGTAATAAGATACTGTGGAATCATTTTAATTCGTGGGGGCCAATGTTCGTGGGTAACCAAATTTTTGCTGGTTCGTGGGGATATAAATAATGCGAACGACATCATATTTAAAAGATTAAAAGGATAATAAAACATGTTCGTGGGGACATAAATTCGTGGGTAAGTGTGACCCACGAAATCCACGAACATTGGTCCCCCACGAACAATGATGATTCCACGTATGATATCCTCGGGAACGAACGGACAATAAGCAATATTATCCACTCATGAGAATAAAGCTCTGTATATAGATATAGAAGTTAGTATTTTGCTTATATAGCAAATATATAATACCCATTTTCCCAATACTGACTGTATTATACACTTTCCATTAAGATTAGAAGGTCAAATAAGATCAATAGCATCAATTAGAAATTTCAAATTTGACTGTGTTTAAAATTAAAAAGCATGAACATTTAAAATGAACATTTTTGTGTGTTTGAATGCTTTCGGGGAAATTTCATTGTTCTGTGTAATGATACAAACTTAAGTGACATTGTCATCAGTTTACTAAGCAGAGGTGAAAAAATATGCTTAAACAATTGTTAAGATGCCACCTTATTTTTTTTTTATTTCAAGATGTTTGTATTTTACAAGATTTACAAGATCCCAATGTCATTCTTGTTTATGTTGACTTCAGTTGTAATTTTGATCCTCGGAGATTTCCCCAACATAAGGGTTGTAAATAACATAGTTTTTAAATTCTAAATCCGTCATTAATAAATGCTAATTTTCATCCAACAATATGTATTCTGTTGTTAATTGCTGCCAAGAAATATTACAAAGGTGTCTTCAGATAGTATTTTACATATTGTGGGAGCGTTCTAGAACTACGGAATAGAGTCGATGATCACATGTATTTGACTTATCAAGAATGTTAATTACAAGGGATCAGATAGCAAATAAATAAGAGGGTTGGTGTTTTAATTGAGGGGGGGGGTTGGCGTTCATGGGGTGGGGTTTTTTTCCTTTTGAAATTTGCTTTTATTTGATTGTTTTTAGTTTTGGTTGTTTTGTTGGTTATTTTTCTTTTATTTGTTGGTTGGGGTGGGTTTGGAGGGGGGGGGGTGTCTACGGCATGAGTTGAAGTTAGTTTTGTCCCGTGCTGCTGGAAAGAATGACAGCGTAAATTTTATGCCCAAATGGAATGCTAACGTACATAATCAAGATTTTAGTCAAGAATTTATTTCAACTGAGTGTTTGATAATTATTTATGCAATTCCATCATGAATCTTTTGAAGAATCAAAATGTCTTAAATACGTTTTGTTAGAATCTTTGTCAGTGTTACAAGTATTTTCAATCGATGCTTTCGTTGCTTGAGAGGTATTCATTTAGATTGGAGGGCGGGGAGAATATTTTATTTCTAAGATGGCTAAAGCATTCTGTTTTATTTTAGATTTTGTTTTTCTTGAATAAATAACACATCGAGTTCGCAAAAAAAAACGATTATCATTATTATCAAATACCAACTTGCATATTTAAATGAATAAAAACCACTAGTAAAATGTATTTAAAGCATGTGCTGTTAAAATACATAATAAAAACGGCCATCTCCTAGTCCATCACTTATGACATTGACAATAAATAATCAATTTGGTACATGTAAAATGAAAAAAAGAAATTGTCAGCAGTAATTTCAGAACAAGGCACATTACCAAATACGTAATTCGATTCCTATAGTAATTCAAACAATATTTCATCATGTATACGCATAAAAGAATTTTCAACTAAAACTGACAATCACCCTTTTAAATTAAAAAAAAATGGTAAGAAACAGAAAATTTCAATAATTGCGTCAGCATAAGATTGAATAAATCAAAACATTGAAACTAAGCATATAAAGGCAAAGATAACGTACAGTGATCAATCTCGTAAGTCCTACATAGAATACAAAAACAAGAGTTGGGCAATCACGGACCCCTGGACACACCAGAGGTGGGATCAGGTGCCTAGGTATTTATGCTTACAACTAGGGTGCAAGATCTCGTCGAAAAAATAAAGACGCAAGTTTTCATCAGACCACCAAAATTTGATAACGTATCAATCTGAGAATTGCCATTTCTTTGAGTCTGAATTTTGAAAATATTTTATCAACCTAGATTGAACATAAACCTTGAATGCATAAGGATGTAAATTTTACTTTCTATCTTTCCTACATTGTTGGATACAATAAGGCGAAGTTAACATTGTGTCAAACGTAATCATAATCCAAAAAACATATACAAAATCGAGTGTAGGGCAACACGGACCTCCGACAAAGGCGAAGGTAGGATCAGGTGCCATGGAGGAGTAAGCATCCTCTGCTGACCGGTCACACCCGCCGTGAGCCCTTAGTCGAAATAAAGTAAACGGGATTACCCGTAGTCAAATCTAGTAGGAAAATGACAGTCTAACAAAGGGTATGAAACAAATCAGTCAACATATGACTTAGTGATAATTTGTAATCGCAAACAAGGTCATTATAGCGACCGTAGAATTTGCGAAATGATGACTTTAAACGATATCAGCCGATCAGAAATCTCGAAATCACTTTCTTGCACCAAGTAAATCCTTTCCAGTTTAAACTTTTTTTTATCAATATATCAAACATAGTTCATTATTATGCAATGCAGATTAGAACTGCTATGTATAAAAAACAGTCATTGGTGAAAAAAAGCCCCTATCGCAGATTATATTTGACAGACTAAAAAGTTTTTTAAATTGTCAGTTCAGATGAACATTTCGCTTCCCTTATTTTTGAGTACAAAAAAAGAGTATATCTCCTTACGAGCAGCTAAAGTATTCTTAGAACATTTCGACATTTTAGATATTAAATTGTATGTACCTCAGTTGTGAAATTGAAGGTCAATTTAAATCAATAAGGGGAGGAATGTAAGCTTGTTAGATTGGCTTAGATTGGCTTTCTTTCTCTATCTAGAGAAGTACTTCTCCACTACCGCCCTTGCAGCGTTTCATTCAGATTTTAATGCAATCTCTTCAGAGCTGTTAGGCAATGAAATAGCAATATTATGTATACAAAAAGGCGAAGTTAACATTGATACTTTGTTACTTCGCCATTTTATATACGTAATCATAATCCAAAATATTTATTCCCGAATAAGTCCTTAAGTAACAAATACCAACCATTAAATGGTTCACACATTTTTTTTTTAAGTTCATACATGAATATGTGAATTCTAAATTTACAAATTGGTATAAATTAACAGGAATGCATCGTTAGAATTCTTGTGATGAATTACCATTTTATGTTTCATTGCTGATAAGTTGTAACAAGACGTCCGTCACGCATCGCTTCTCCGGAGCTGCTCGCAGAACATATCTCATGACAACTCTGAAAATTCCGATACACGTCTCGTTATAATCCTGTTCTCTATTGATTATTTCCGTGACAATTTGATGGTCCATTTGTTGAGAGATAATGTTTTCTTCCTCGCCAATAAAGGGGACATTTGAATGAATCATGAAGTATAGGACCACTCCAAGACTCCACATGTCAGACAATAGAGGATCGTATGGTGTCTTTTTCAACACTTCTGGGGCTGAATAATGTAGATGTCCGAGGTAGTCATCACACAGAATCACGTTGCCTTCAGAATCACGACAAGGAACGGAGAGACCAAAATCTGCCAATCGAACACTCGTTTGATTTGTCAGTAGTATATTGCATAGCGTTATATCCCTGTGCGCTCACTTTTTCGAATGACAAAAATGAACAGCTGAGAGTATCTGATGAAAAATGAGGTACAATTGATCACTAGCAAGTTTGTTTCCATGGACTGCCTCTTCCAAGTTCCCATGTTCTGCGCAATTCCATGATCAGATTGACACTTTATTACAATAATGACATCCATTAACTCTATAATATTTTCATGTTTCAGATTGGATAGATTTTTTAGTTCGTGCATTATATAGGGATCACGAGAAATTTCTCCACGATATAGAATCTTTTTCATTGCAAGAAGTTTATTGTTCCTGGGATTCTGAACGCAGAAAATATCTCCAAATGCACCCTCGTCGATTTTGTGTAGAACAATATAAAAGTTTTTCTCCATTGTTTCAACAAAACTACTATATCAAGGAGGGGTGAGCTCGTCGCTTTGTAAAGTTGTTCTGATGTTTATACGGTGAAAGGTGGAGCTCTTGCCTTTAAAACCACGTGGTGATGCTTTAAGATTTCTCATCTTAGGAAAACAAACCACAGACAACATTTTCTTTCAACTTCGCTGTTAGATGGCTTTGGACGGTAATGATTAGCACTATCAACGCCATCTGGCGGTCAATAAAACAGATAACGTCACTCACGTCTAGTCACATCTAGTCATTTCTTTGTTGTGGAAATATTTTTATGGTTTCTTGGTATATAGAAATGGTGGTGTCATTTCAATATTATACTGCTCTCTCAGTACGAAAAACATTAGATTCAATTCCGAAACAGTTGGTATCACTATGTTCTTAAAATGGTAGAGGGGGAACTTGATACATTGCTTTTACACGTTGATGTAACTAGAGCAAGGCGTGTGTTATTTAAGTGCACTTAATTCGTACCAACCAGGGAATGTCCCAAAATTACTTTCGTTAAGATTTCATAATTTGATTGAATCGAAAATAAAGATGCATATTTATTTCTGGCATGAATTGAGTCAATTTCAAATTTAAAATATTTCACCTTGATTGGGTACTTTTTATTAATTGTTCAACTAATTAATACACAGAAATTGAGGACAATCTCTCTAAAAATGCAAAAGCGATTCTTTATTTCAAAAGACTTCACAGTTGGTGAAAGTTGATAATGCGATGATGGCAGATTCTGTTGCTGGCATATCCTCATGAATTTGGTATCTTATCAAGACTCCTTGCCTCCTTACATGCTGCTCATCTATAAAAGATATGAATTTTATTCTCATTTGATGCTTTCTGAATTGATAAGTTAATAAGAATACAAACCTTTTATTACCTCTTTTGCAAGAATCAGTTAGGCAAGGGTAATTGTATTCATGACTTTAAACTACATTGCATTGCGGGATTTTTAAATTGCAATAACCTTCCTATCGTGTTAGATGATGACTTGTGACTTGTCTGTTAGATGTAAATGTTATCGCTGAATATTGTTGTCGGAACCGAAACAACGGCACTGAGTTCATAGAGAAGTCATCGGGAAAGGTGTGAAAAAACTGTAGCCAGACTTTATGTCTACCTAAAACGACTTTATCTACAGAGACAATTGATGTTACATTGATAGAGATGAATATGACTTTGGGATATGCGAATGGCCCAAGGTTAATAATCTTTAGTGTTATTTAAACAATGTTTTTCGGCTTGGTGTAAAATGCTAACTCTGGAGCCACCAATTTGGACGTCCAAAATTGAGAGAGGGTGGAGCCTTTTGTCATAAAAGATTGTCTGGGTGGAGCTTCAGAAATGAATTTCAACACTTCACTTATTATATCTGTCATTTCAAGTTCCTGTACCTAGGTAGACTGGTTCTGTGCTGTCCAATAAATTTGAGATAGCAGTACAGAGCCAGTCCAAGTATAGTGATGAGAGATCAAAATTTACAAATTGACACATTGCTAAGTACAGCATTATTGAGCTGATGTTCAAGAGTTTCCCCCAATTTCATCATGCACTATGCCAATAAAAACTCACTTCTGATAACATTCTTATATATGCATGAATGAAATTTATGAAATAAATGACAATTATATGAAATAAAGAAAAGAAATCCAATCCACAAGTTCTTCATGTACCAAGTATATATGTAAAACATGACAAACAAGAAAACAAAATAATAAAATGTCCTGTAAATCTTGGGGTAAAATGCTGAGTGGAGTGAATTTCAAAAGCTCGTCTGTGATGTTTTGGATTTGTTAGGTGATCACCTTGTTGACATATAAATTTCATTCTCCCTCCATCATTTTATAAGTCAAAATGACTGCATCTGCATATGACTTCTTTAAGAAAATCTTCGACGGCATGATAGTACAGTATTAAATATTACACAAGTCTTCCTTGCAAACTGCATCAGCAGAAATATTTTTGCAAAGTGAGATTGTTTAAATATAATAAAACTTAATTTATCTTTCGTTCAATCAGTTAATTATTGCATGTGAAATGGTGATTATTTTTAGTGTGTTTTGTTTTTGTTTGATGTAACAGGTTTATGGTGCTGGCCTTCTGCCCTTTTCAGATTATGGTATGGAGTTTGGGGAAATTAGTTTATATAGGGAGCTTCAAAGGACTTGTTTTGTTTTGATAACTTTATGTTTAGCCACAAACACTGAGGACAGCCTGGATGTCAGAAATTAAATGACAGAGTAAATGATGTTTTGAAATTAACTCCAATAGCTCCATCTAGACAATCTTTTATGACAAGACGCTTCATCCTCGTCCAAATTGGAAACTCCAGAGTCAGCATTTTACACCAAGCCGGTTTTTTCTTTCTTAGAAAATTTGGTGTGTGTGGTCTTTTGGGTGGGGTGGGTTGGGGATTATCATTTTCTTTTTTTATTATTATTTGGTGGGGGTCGTTTGTTTGTTTGTTGGTTGGTTGGTTGGTTTTTTCTTTCTTTTTTTTATTGGGGGGTGTTATTATATATTCTTATTTATTTGGGGTTTTGGAGGGTAATTTGTTTTTGGGGGAGGGAGTCTTTTGTGCTTTTGGTTTTGTATTTTGGGGGTGGGTTTGTTTTTTATAATACAATTCATGTAATTGTAAGAATGGCTTCAGGACACCTTAACATCGTTTATTTCATCATATGTTTTTATCCCATAAATGCTGAAGTTTAAAATATTACATGTAATTTCTAAACATTACATAACACTTCTGTTTTATCTACCTATACAGCAAGACGATGAAATGCGTGAAAAAAATTAAAAGGGATTGATAAATCTCATAACACCTAGAACGAATACGAAATCAATACACCAGAGGTGCGATCAGGTGCCTAGGAGGAGAAAGCATCCCCTGTCGACCGGTCATCCACTTACCCTGTTCTTACAAATAGAGCTTCATCATTTGTGTTGTATTCTATTTGGGACTTGCGACATTGATCACTGTTCGTTATCTTTGCCTTTATATATCATTCTAGTGGCACTTAAAGAGTTTCTTTCAGTTTTCGAGTTGCATATATTGTTTAACGAGAAGGCGATAAGGTTGAGCCTTATAGTGAACGAAATATTGTATACTGTCTGCGACCTTTCACACCAAGTTCACAGTACCTCAGTACTTACATGTAGTACGTTTGTTATGAAACCGAGAGGTCGCGAGTTCAACTTGGCTCGTGCGGTGGCAATGTCATACGTTAAAAAAAGTAAATCTTCCTTTGTCAAACACATTTAGACATTTAGAAGTATAAATTAAGGGTCTTTCGGATAAAGCATTAAAAATCAGGTCATGTGTCGTAACAGGGGTTGTAAAATTATGCTTTTCTACTATGTAATTGCTGGGTACGATAGCTTTTGTGTCCTAATCTATGCTATTCTACTACATGTATGTCATTACTAGGTATAATATTTTGTGTATCCCGATCTCTGCTTTTGTATTTTAGCACTGCTGGATACGATATCTATATAATATCCCTGATCTATGCTTTTGTATTATTGTCACTACTGGATACGATATTTCTATATACTCTGAATCTACTGTGTTTGATTTTGTCACTGCTGGATAGCGATATCTTATATATTCCACCTGATCTATGTGTTTGTATTTTGTCACTGCTATGGATACGACGTATCTTATATCATATCTAAATCTATGCCTTTTTGTATATTTGTCACTTCATGGATTGATATTTATCATATATGATCTATGGTGTTTTAGTATTTTGGTCACTGCTTGGAGTACTGATATCTATATATATCTATCTATGGGTATTGTCTACTGGGGTCTGATCTTATTAGCTAATGTGATGCTTTTGCATAGCGTACGCTGGATATCGATATCATTATATATCCTGATCATATGTTGTTTAGTAGTTTTGTTACTGCTGTGCGTATTAGTTCGCGGTGTTGATATCTCTTATGTACACTCTACCTCTGATGTATCTATTCTGTTGTTTTTGTATATTTGTCACTGTGCTGGATCGAATACATCTTATATACCATGACGTGATGCGGTTTGTATGTTTTACTTGATACTGTAACTATTTCTAATTGTGTAGCAATGCATAAATATGATCTTCGATCTGTGATTTGTTGAACTTGCATGCATAGCAATATTGCTCCTCCCCTTGGGGGTTACCTTTGGGCCGAGTGAATAAGCAACTCATGGCAAATTTCCAATGGGACAAATCGCTGACAACTTTAACTTTTAAAAAATACCCAATTGAAGTGTGAAACAATTAACATTCTAAAGTCAAGAACATTTATGAACATAAAAGATATTTAAGAAATTCTCAAAAAAAAGATCATTGTTAGTCTGCCTCAAATATAAATTCTAAAAAATTTCAAAAAAGAAGAATCACTTAATAGATGTTCAAATTGACAGCATTGCATAATACGACGTATCATTTGCACTTGGTGATACTATTTGGTAATTCGCTTGAATGGTTGACTTATTTATGCTTATAGACATTCGTATATAGATATTTTGGATTGTGATTTATAGAAGATCTGTATTAAAGTGAACCTCTCTACTGGTACTTTATGATGCTATTGTTAATATGTCAATAAGAATGATTAAGTCTTCATGCGTTGTTAAATTTCAAGCTGCCTGGAACGATGAATAAGAAACAGTATTCACATTTGAACTGTCAATTAAAATGACGACCGTACCATGTTACTGTCTCTTGGTTGATGTGATGATGTTCGCTGGGACATAATCTTGACAAGTACTACATCAGAAAGAGGTGGATGAGAATAGTGTTACGATATTCACTCAGTTAACAGCTCGGGGTTGTACATCCCGAGATTTTATGCTTTGAGTTCAGAAGCCAACAATAATCTTTGCGATGTGTTTTTGCAGAATACGCAAACTTCTGCGTTACAAAAAAAAGCAGAAAACGAATTGACGATCTCCTTATCTAGCTCGGACATTAGAGCAGTATTGAAAAAGCACATCACTTATTTATCTGTAAAGTACTTTCTATCTTCAAAATGATTGATAAAAGAGAATATTATATTAGAATTTGTTTAGTTTCTTGGTACCATCGTGATCCAAGATTGAGATAATGCTAATTGTTAGTCTGATTTATGAGCACCTTATTTCTGCATTAATTAATCAAATGAAGCTAAAAGAAATCTCTATATCGTATTCATGCACAATGAACTTACGTAAAGGTATTTATCGACTAGCCAGCTTAATACCCATTTCCCGATCACATTCGTTTTTCTTCCTCATGTACTACAATATCTTATAGTACATCATATGCAACCCTGCTGAAGTCTTAATTTAAGATAGATTCAACGTTGATACTTGTACCTAGGGGATTATGCCATCGTGTACCAGCTAACTGAACGGTTATTCTAACTCGTAATTAATCAGATTTCTTTTTTTGTTACTGATGCTGAAATGTAGGTGTAACATTTTAACATCTGTACTACGCTTCGACCAAAAACTCAATAGTATTTAATGAGCTAAACAGAATCATTTAAAATTACAGTCGATGAAATCGATCTCGTAAGTCCGTAATTACAAAATACCGGCGAAGGTAACATCCAGTGTTAACAAGTAATCATAATCCAAAAAACATATAGCAAAATTCGAGTGCTTGCGGCACGACACGGACCTCCGACCAAAGCGAAGGTGAGGATCAGGTGCCATGGAGGAGTAAGCATCTCTGCCGACCGTCACACCCGCTGTGAAAGCCCGTGTCGGAAATAAGTAAACGGGTTATAGCCCATAGTCAAATGCTATGAGGAAAATTGTGTACAGTTGCGTATAGTCAGTAAGGATTATGGAAGAACAAATCAGGTCATACATATGATTTAGTTGATACTTGTAATGCGCAAACAATAGGATATTTACAAAATAAGGCGTTTGAGCAAAACACGAGATCCCCTGGGGATGCGCCAGAGGTGGGATCAGTGTCCTAGGAGGAGTAAGTCTATCCTCCTGTTCGTAGCCGGCTAATTCAAAATAAAATAATATTTTTAGAATGCCTTAAAGTCAAATTGTTAAGATTTTCCAAAACAAAATTCACTTTTTAGATAGTTAATCGACAAAATTCATTTTTGATCTATGGTTTCTTGAGATACCGCTTAAATTTGCCTGAATGGTTACTATGCTTTATCTTATAGACATTTCATATGGACATATTTGAAGTTTGTTGTTAGCTAGATCTGCTAATAAAGTGAAACCTCTCTTGTACTTTATGATGCTAGTTAATTGTTAAAGTGAATGTTAGCTTCATGCTGTGTGTTAATCAACGCCTGGACATGAAGAAAACCAGTAGCCACCATTGAACGTCAATAAGAATGACCAAAACCATCCATGTCATCCTTGTTGAGTGTATCTGTCTGGGGCTTATTCTTTTCGAGTACTAAGATCAGAAGAGGTGAAATTGTGGTTACTACTCACCCGGTATCAGTTGGGGTGCGTAATCTTTCCGATTATTTACGCTTGATAAGGAAGGAGCCAATTCAAAGACTTGGTTTTAACATATTATTTCTCTTTACAAAAATAAAACAGCCAAAATAGACATCAACACGTCAGCTTAATGAATTTAGCCAGACTGAAAAAAAGCACTCATTTATTTGTAGTCTGTAAAAACACTTCCATACTTCCAAAAATGAAAAAGAGTTCAAAATAGAAAATTCAATGAGATTGTAGTTTCTTGTACCCTGTGATGCAAGATTGATTAACTGCTAATTGTTAGTCGATTATAGGTTCATTTTCCGCACCTTACATGTAATTAATCATTGATGCTAAAATCATGCACTAACTTGCGTAAGAGTTAGTGACTGTCTTAAACTTCATTTTCCTGAAACCTCTCGTGATTGTCTTCCTCTTCTACTTCTTCATTAACTATGGCATGGTGACGACCTTTACTAACTTATGATTGAATACACTAATAAGGTTGTAAATGAGGATTTCCATATGAAAGTGACGCTATTTATTCGGAATATCAAGCTTTAGGTTTTATAAATGGAAATTATAGTTTTACTTATTTGCGATACATTTTGCAATCACGAAAACCATTTATTGTTAAGAATTACCATCTTCATTCACTAAACATAAGAAATTCATTACGCCAGTGGGCGAACCAGGAACTATTTTTCCCAATTATTCATGATACATTTTTTTTAATCAAAACTGATGTGAAATAGAAAATACATAATTCGTAAGAAATCTCAATTGACAGACAGACTCTTAATTAAATAAATGAAATGTGGATTATAAATAAACGAAGAAAGTACAGTATTCTTATATGTTTGAATATATATATTTTCATTCCCGGATACATTTATTTTATAGAATGTTGATTAATAAAATTCTACATTACAGGAGTTTCTATAGAGTGGGTAGGTGCTATTACCGGGGCTATATTTCCTATTTGGGAGGACAAATCACCAGTCTAGTGATGGAAATTTATATATCCAGTCAAGTTTATGAAATTCAATATCACATGGTCTAGTTGATGAAAAATTCCAATATTTACAGTCTAGTTTGAACAGTTTTCAATATTATCATTGCAGGTGTTGAAAACTTCATGTTTTACCTATAATCAAATTTAACAGTCTAGTGTGAAAATCGCAATATTACCAGCTTGTGCTGATGCCGTCAAACTGCTGTAACCAGCGGGGATGGATTGTCTTCGAGTATGCATGTTGTAGCGTGAAGCTGCACTCTTGGACTGCATGTCTGTTTAATGAGTTAAAAAGGTCTCCCCTTTGTTGTTTATCTTTCTCAGTACACATCATTATCAAAATAACAAGATAGCATGTGTTGCTGACACAGGGAATCGGAGTTCCGGTTTATCGCTTAACCAGATACAATGTACCATCATGCGACCAACCTCGTAGATTTTAATCGTCAACTGTACCGATCAGAATACATGCACATTATACAAATATAATCATGATACGATTTACTTAGAACTAAACTGTGTTTCGAAGTTTATCGCTATGATTTGTTTTTTCTCCATGCAATTATTCTTTACTAAGCTTGATAATATTAATTACCTAACAAGTCTGTTTGTAATTATATTTCACATCAAACGCTTCACTTTTAAAATAGTAGATCGAGTTCTCTTCGTCAATCATAACCCACGTTGGACCACCCCGTAGATTTTTAATCGTCCAAACTTGTACTCGTATCAAAGTCATGTACACTATGCAAATATACATATAGATATTACTTATAACTAAACCTGGTTGTTTCGAAGTTTATTTTTATAATTTTGATGATCCCAGTAATTATTCTTGCCAGTCTTAAAATATTAATTATCGTAACAATTTCTGTAATATAATTTTTATGGTCAGGAGTTAAAGCGGCTGATGTAGAGTAGAGTTGCGGTCTGTGTTTCGCATCTAAAGCATGTTATCGGCAAAGGATCCACTATTCAAAACATACAACAATGATAAACATTAAATAATGCCATATTCAGTTTTCATGATTGATATTCAGACGTGCAAATTTGTCTTGATTTACTTTTTACCTCTGGATTTTCGAGATACTTATTAGTACTTTTGCTCCTATTTTCTATTACTTTACAGAAGATTTAATACCATGAATTCACTGTTTCTTTTTTATCATTCATTGGATTTTAGGGAATTTTTATTGACAGTGACGCAATTTGGTTCCTGGTCTATCCTTGATTATTTTGAAAGAATTAAGGGTGACGGTTTCATTATCCTTTATCTTTTTTAATCATGGTCTCAAAAAATTCGATCAGCCTAAGTGATATTATAAAGAAATTTAAAGTTCCCTATTGCATATTTTGATTATATTGCGATTTGTTGCAGATATATATAAGCACTATCATTAAGTTTGAGAATAATGGAATTATCCCTTGAATCGTTTCAGATAAGATCCAGTGTATGTCATTATGCAAATATTGAAACCGGATTAGGACAAGGTTACCATAAAGTGGAGCTATGAAAAAATAAAATTTACATAAAAGATTTTGAATGGAGGACATCATAAAACCGTATTCTTTCAAATAGGAATTTAACTCATGAATTCATATCTTGTAAGCGGCCAATAATATCCAATTATGTAGCGTAAAATGTGCTAGTGATGTCACCGTGCAAGATGTGATGCTAATTTCTCTCAATCTGTATTCGAGAAAAAAATGGGCGATTCTCTGCGTTTTATGAATCAAGTTTCTGTAAACCAAAGACAAAGACTGCTGAATAACAGCGCGTATCAACAGTCTCTGAATAAAGTTGCTGGCATTCTCGAACCTTCCATGAATCGTTAAAATTAACTTGTAAATAACAAACTTTTAATTATACTATATGCTGTCTTCGATCTAATACCATGATTATATTGCCAGATAGGCGATGAAGGAAATCGAAGGAGCTCATGGTTCGGGTGCTGACCGCGTCAATATTGGGTTTACTACCCTTCCAACGGTCTGACCCTAGATGTTCTCACGAGGTTTGTGTTTACCCTGCCTCTCTATTTTGTCTTCCTTACAGGATTCATAAAGTTGGGTGGCGGTGTTAATCATCTTCCACCTTTTGCATTGTCAATTTAATCGTTTACCTACGAATTTTGTACAGCTTAAAAATAACCACACCAGTCTGGTATTTATAAACATAGAACTGCCCTCTCCTGATAACCTTCATTTTGACGATTTACTATTCAGAGTTTGCTTACAACACACATTAATACAGTCCAGATTTGCAAAACTATTCAATGAAATCTGTCCGCCAAGTAATGTTGAAAAATGCAGGCTACTGATAAACAAATGGGTGTTATAAGGGTTTCAACAGTCCCCTTAAATGTGGGAATTTCGAAAATTCTCAGGTCGTTTGTCTTTACAATCTGTCATTGCATCGAGTGCTGTCCGACGTGTTTCATACCAGTTGTTATGCCATTCTTTATACGTTGATTTGACAAAGGATTACCTGGTACTTCATTTACCTGATCAAGATACAAGGCTCACGGTGGATGCGACCTGTCGACAGGGGATGCTTACTCC
>CAJDSM010018773.1:10083-27716 GCA_903981925.1 Ostrea lurida
TATCCACTATTCAAAATTCCTCTTGCACATTTTCTGATATTGACATTTGTTGCAGCGATAACATAAGCACACTTTTGCGCACTACATTGATCCTTTAGAGAGTTTTACTTTCATCAATTCGAGCTTCCAACATTTCGGTTTGAGCATCCACTGAAGAGACATAATTTGTCGAAAATGCGTCCATCTGGTGCATAAAAAATTGGTACCGTATGATTTATATTATGACCCTGGGTCGATAGCCTCTGCTTTGATGGACTGTTAGATCCCAGAGGGTCTCTACAGCCAGTTGCTATTAGTACTATGTTTACTTAGCTTGAAGATACGGATATGTATTTAAATTCGTTGGTAAACTTAGAAATTATATCAAAATAAGGAATTATCTCCCTCAGGCATAGCTCTGAAATCCATTCGAAGTATTTGGCCCCAATCTTTTGCACTTACATTGATCACTTTAGAGGTTTTACTTTCATAATTCGTGTTTCCAAATTCGGATTTGAGCATCCTGAAGAGACATAATTTGTCGAAATGCGCATCTGGTGCATAAAAATTGTACCGTATGATTTATATCTTATGAGATAATGAAGTATTGATCGTTCAGATAAGTTCCAGTGTATGTCATTATGCAATATGAAACCGGATTAGGACAAGGTTAATAAGTGAGTATGAAAAATAAATTACTAATAAGATTGAAGGGATGACATCATTAAACGCTATTTCTTCATAAGAATTTAACTCATGAATTCATATCTTGTAAGCGGCCAAATAACTTCTCAATGAGCAATAATCTATTATCACCTGCATATGTGCTAATTCTCTCAACTTGTTCTGAGAAATGGGCATGCTCGCGTATGATCAATTTCTAAACCAAAACAGACTGCTTAATTAATAACAGGCGTATCAACAGTCTTGAATAAAGTCTGATTTCGAACCTTCCATGATCGTTTAAAAACTTTTGTAAATACAAACTTTATTAGACTGAATGCTGCTGACTGTATCATACCAAGTATCAGATTGATTAATTGCAGATTAGGCGATGAAAATTGAGAGGCTCATGGCGGGTTGACCGGTCAATAGTGGAAGCTTACTCCTTCCAGACGTCTGACCCTAGTGTTCACGAGGTTTGTGTTTACCCTGCTCTCTATTTTGTCTTCCTTACAGGATTCAAAAGTTTGGTGGGGGTGTTAATCATCTCCCCTTTCATTTTTCAATTAATGTGTTTACCTACATTTTGTACAGCTTAAATAACCACACCAGTCTGGTAATTTAAACATAGAACTGCCTCTCCTGATAACCTTCATTTGCGAATCATACATTCAGAGTTTGCTTACAACACACCATTAATACAGTCCAATTTGCAAACATATTCAATTGAAATCTGTCCGCCAAGTAATGTTGAAAAAATGCAGGCTACGTAAACAATGGGTTTATAAGGGTTTCAACAGTCCCCTTAAATGGTGGGAATTCTAAAAAATTCTCAGGTCGTTTGTCTTACAATCTGTCATTGGAATCGAGGCTGTCCGCACGTGTTCATACCACGTTGTTATGCCATCTTTATACGTTGATTTGACCAAGGATTACCTGGTACTTCATTTACTGATCAAGTTACAAGCGCCACGGTGGATGCGACCTGTCGACAGGGATGCTTACTCCTCCTAGCACCTGATCCCATCTCTGTATGTCAGGGGTCTCTAAAGAAATATCTAGCGGTGCCTTTAATCATCGACCTTTTCCGAAATACTAATATGACGAACAGCTAACATACTAAATCATAACTCAACTAATACTGACTTTTCCACTTATATGTCGATCAATCCCCAACATAACTAGAATAACAGACTCCACCACGAGTCCTATCCTCCCCTATGCAATATGAAACCGGATTAGGACAAGGTTACATAAGTGAGTATGAAAAATAAAATTTACATAAAAGATTGAAGGGATGACATCATAAAACGCTATTTCTTCAATAAGAATTTTAACTCATGAATTTCATATCTTGTAAGCGGCCAATAAACTTCTCAATGTAGCAATAATCTATTATCACCTGCAAATGATGCTAATTTCTCTCAACTGATTCGAGAAAAATGGGCATGCTCTGCGTATGATCAATTTCTAAACCAAGACAGACTGCTTAATAACAGGCGTATCAACAGTCTTGAATAAAGTCTGCATTTCGAACCTTCCATGATCGTTAAAATTAACTTTGTAAATACAAACTTTAATTAGACTGAATGCTGCCTGACGTGTATCATACCAAGTATCAGATTGATTTTAATTGCAGATTAGGCGATGAAAATCGAGAGCTCATGGCGGGTGTGACCGGTCAATAGTGGAAGCTTACTCCTTCCAGACGTCTGACCCTAGTGTTTCACGAGGTTTGTGTTTACCCTGCTCTCTATTTTGTCTTCCTTACAGGATTCATAAAGTTGGGTGGGGGTGTTAATCATCTTCCACCTTTTCATTGTTCAATTTAATGCTGTTTACCTACATTTTGTACAGCTTAAAATAACCACACCAGTCTTTGTATTTATAAACATAGAACTGCCTCTCCTGATAACCTTCATTTGGACGATTTATATCAGAGTTTGCTTAACAACACACACTTATACAGTCCGATTTGCACAAACTATTCAATGAAATCTGTCCGCCAAGAATGTTGAAAAAATGCAGGTACGTATAACAAATGGGTGTTATAAGGGTTTCAACAGTCCCCTTAAATGTGGGGAAATCTCGAAAATCTCAGGTGTTTGTCCTTTTACAATCCTGGTCATTGCATCGGGCTGTCCGACTGTGTTTGCATACCAGCTTGTTATGCCATTCTTTATACGTTGATCTATGACACAGGATTACCTGGTACTTCATTTACATGATCAAGATTACAAGGCTCACGGTGGTGCGACCTGTCGACAGGGATGTGCCTTACCTCTCCTACGCACCTGATCCCATCTCTGTATGGTCCGGGTCTGTAAAGAAGAAATATTCTAGCTGGTGCCTGTAAGTCGACTTTTCGATATTTGACGACGTTTTATCTAATCAATAATAATGATTTTCCTTTCAGTATGTCGATTCAATATATCCAAGGATAAAGGACTCCACAGAGTCTCCATGTTCTGCTGCGTACTTGGATATTTGTTGACATTTACATTAAACGGCAAACTAACTACTCAACTTTTATGAACCAAACGGACGATTTTCAGCTTCTCCAATCGTCAACTTCCCATATTCTATGTTAGCATAATTCCAGTGCGATCCCTCATATGGTTGTTACACGTATGTCTTTCTCAACTTATCCGATAACGTAAGAGCTGGTTCTGCGTTATGATCAGTTTTTGAATCGAGGCAGACTACTTACAGACAAGTTGTTGTTGCAGGGAATTCAACAGTCACGTTGAAGGCAGTATTTCGTAATTCTATGGTCGTTTATAACAATTAGTTACCCAATATGACTACCATTGAGTCAAAAGTGTTGTCTGGTGTTTTCATAGCCTTGTTAAGCCGTTTTTCACCACATGATTTGACTACGGATTGTTCGGTTAGCTGATCATGGACATGGGTTCACAGCGGTGTACCGGTCTACAGGGATGCTTACCCTCCTTAGCACCTGATCCCAACCTCTTGTGTGTCCAGGGGTCCGTGTTTGCCAACTCTTGCTTTTTGTATGTAATGTACGACTTACGAGATTGATCACTGTTTCTTATTCTTTTGCCTTTACATTAGGACTTACGAGATTTGATCACTTTCTTTATCTTGCCTTTACATTGTAGGACCTTACGAGATTTGATCCACTGTTTCTTATTATCTTTGCCTTTACATTTTCCTAACCTCTTAATTTGAATTCTTGTACGGATTTATGATATTGGTTAGCTGTTTGTAATATTTCACATTTTTATTTAGTCAATGTAACGCCTAGTAATTAGTTAACTGCTACATATATCAATTGACATGTGAATTGCCCTCACGTTGGTTATCAATTGACAATTACATAGTAAATATTCAAAACTAATAGCTCTATTTTTATCAGATTATTTTATAGTAGTAGAGTAGTGTAGTAGTAGTAGTAGTTGTAGTATAGTAGTAGTAGTATTGTTGTTGTTGTTGTTGTTGTTGTTGTTTTTTGTTGTTGTTGTTGTCTTGTCGTTGTTGTGGTGTCGTTGTTGTTGTTGTTGTTGTGACATAAATTAAAGAATTTTTTTTTTCGAATTTTTTCATAATACGATCCAAAACAATTTACCTAGTTTTAGAAGGAACCAACAATTGCATAACATGGATTTACTTTCTCTTATAAGTGGCAGACATGTTTTTCTTCTCTAATACAGTTAAGAAGGGTTGTTCTAAATATTGTAAATCAGCACCATAAAATTTCTGAGCATAAAAGAATATGACGGTAATATCATATTTATTTTAGTGTCTGGCCTGTTCAATCTTCAGGAAGTGTTTCTTAAAAGTGAAAATTTACACTGTATAGCTATCCATTCTCTTTCATTTGTTCTTCGATTCTCTGAATCTTTGTATGTATGTAATAAAACGGATATTTCTCTTTCAGCATAGTTGACGTTATTGGAAGTTACAACTACTGTTCTATTCATTTTGCATTGAAATGAGAACACAAATTATAACGGCTGTGATGCTATGAACTACCTCCTCTTTGAAAAGCATTATACAGTGAAACTGCTCATTTAAAATTGCAATACTTTGAAGTTATAAATTCAGCTACTTTAATTTTTCCCTCTGATTTCTTTCTTTAATCCTTAGTTCTATATATATAACTTTATCAATTCATATTTAAGCAGGTGGGGATCTATTCTTAGGTTGCTGCCATTCAAAATTATTGTCTTTTTCATGACAATCAATAGTTGGCCAATTAATCTGGTGTTATGTTTTATTAGCGTACCAGTTTAAGCTCTTGATCAATAGATTATTGGTGCAGCTTACAACTCTATTATTATTTCTAAAGCTGAGAGGAGAGAGAGAGAGAGAGAGAGAGAGAGAGAGAGAGAAGAGAGAGGGAGAAGAGAGAGACGAGAAGAGAGAGAGAGAGAGAGAGAGAGAGAGAGAAGAGAATGAGAGAGAGAGCAGACAGAGAAATTGACCAACATATGTCAATAATTTTCTTTTCAGTTAAATCATATTTGTATGAAAAGGCATTATTCGGTCAAATTACGAGAGGCGAAAAAAAAAAGTAATCCGTGGCCACGAATTAACAAATCGTTGCCTCGGATTAGTAAGTCGGTGGGCCACGAACAACAAACCGTGGCCCGAAATTAGTAATCTGGCCACGAATTAATAAACCGTGCCACGATTTAAACAAGTCGTGGCCAGAATTAACAAATCAGTTGGCACGATTTAACAAGCCGTGGCCACGATTAGTAAGTCGTGGCCACGGATAGTAAGTCGTGGCCACGAATTAAACAAAACCGTGGCACGGAATTATAAACCGTGGCCACAATTAGAGAAGTCGTTTGCCACGAATTTATTTCAATTTAGATTCTAAGGGCAGATAATCTCTAATTGCTTAAAAAATACTAGCTCTTTTTGTGCAGTGTATATGGATCCTTAAAAACAAAAAAACCACCATATAAAGAACGTACCCAACCTCCATATTGTACATAAAATACCCTTTACACAGCATTTGATAACGCATGTTTTTTTATTTTTTTTTTAAATTGGGGAGAGGGGGGTTTTCGAATTTGACAGTATAGGGACTTCTCTCATCTCTCTCTCTCTCTCTTCTCTCTCTCTCCTCTCTCCTCTCTCTTCTCTCTCTCTCATTTTTGTTCTTTTCTATGGAGGGCGGGGTGCAACAACAACCCCTCCCCCCTCGAATCCGTCAATAACACGTCCATGGATTTATTACCGGAATGCATGGGGTGTCGGAGGGATGAACCCCATGGTATATAGAGTTTGAGAGCAAAGCTCTCCCCCGAAAGCTTATTGAGTACGAAGAATTAATTAAACCATAAAAAAAAAAAAACCTAAAATTCCCCAAAGACAATGCAAAAACGCCCAATGAACAAAAACACTATAATAAACAAACGATATTTAGAGATATATATACATAATCAGACTGTTGCAACGTCCAGATCACCTTGTACTTTACATATCAAAGACTGCTTTTTTAAAATTGTAATATCTCAAAATTTAAACCAATTGGGTCCTCTGCTGAAATACTTTCGTCTAGGCAGTTTGTTTTTTTCTTTGTCAATTTACCCCTTGTCATCCAAGTATTATTTAGCAATACATGTATTTATAGTCGCACCTCCTTTTGAGGAAACGATTAATCCAGCTTACAACATTTTGAACTGCAACCATCGATAGCCGTGCAGTGCCACCGGACTTGTCCAGTTCCTTTAAAACATATCAATAAGGCCAATATCAAAATTGAAACTGCATTTCTTGTAGCCCCTCCTTGAAATATTTAGAATGAGTCGATCGCCGTTCATACTCACATAATGTAGGAAACATAATGTATAGAAATGTTACTCATATACAAGTATTAAAAGATTATTAATTCGTCAGCCACGGTTTACTACATCGTGGGCACGGTTTATTAATCCGTGGCCACGGTTTGCTCATTCGTGGCCACGATTACTACATCGTGGCCACGGTTTTTTACATTTCCCGTGGTCACGACTTACTAATTCGTGCCACGGTTTTAATTTCGGGCCGACGGTTTATTAATTCAGTGCCACAGATTTATCAATTCGTGGCCACGACTTGTAAATCGTGGCCACTGGTATATAATGTCGTTGGCCACATTTAATCAATTCTGGCACGACTTGTTAATCGTGGCCACAGCTTACTAATCCGTGGCCAAGGTTGTAATTCGTGCCACGACTTGTTAATTCGTGGCCACGATTGTCTAAATCGTGGCCACGGTTTTATTAATTCGTGGCCACGAACTTGTTAAATCTGCCACGGTTTATAATTCGTGCCACGACTTACTAATCCGTGGCCACGGATTACTTTTTTTTTTTTCGCTCTCGTAAATTTGACCCCGAATAAGTTCATATATTTGAACTCATTATCTACATTAGAAAAAAACAGTATAACCGGTAATAATAATACATTGAAATCATTTGAAAAATCTCAAGATTTGTAATCATTTTTTGTGGAAAATCCCATCAAGAGTTGGAACTGTCCCTTTATTTGCAATTACAAGATACCCAGTTGTAAAAGAAACAAGCTCAGAAGGTTGTGTTCGATCTTTCATTCTGGGACATTTATTGTCTTATTTACGACGATGAATCAACATACATGGTTAATTATCTAGAATATACATGTACTATAACTTGGATCGAGCACAAGTTTTCCGGATGATGATAAACAAAAACAATACTTAACAACCTTCAAGGATTGTATGTCGCCTGCATATTAATATCACTTTGATATTCTCTCAGTCTTCCTTCAGTTAAGGGTTACGCATCATGCGGTTTAGGTAGGATAATGACGTATCGCTAAATCTGTAGATCAGTTTCAATATGGCGTTAGCACGAACCGACAATTTCAAGGAGAGGAGATGGTGTGTTTTGCAATGGCTTCTCCGTCGTTAGGAGTCAAAGATGTTGATGAATGGATGTCGTGTCAAAGAGGGCAATGAGACGATGACATGACTGCCGAACTCTCTTAAGAGGGAATGCAAACAAAATTAAATTTGAATTGTTAATGCTCAGAAAGCACTCTGAAATAAAGGCCGTCATGTTGATGTTTAGGTCTAGCAGCGGCGCACGAATAGGACGAAATCTTGTGAATGCTTATTCGCTACGGATTCTGCAGATAAAAGCAAGCTCACAAACCATTTATGAACCATTAGAAAATATATAGATATATTTAAAGAAAATCAATTCGGTAGCCAAAGACCAGGCGTTGATTGTGATGTAGTGAAGCAATGTGATTTCGTTATTCGGCCCATTGGTGAAGGAAAGCACGCTGGCCGAAGGACGTCTGATCTTGTGTACACACCAACATGTACGACTGTTTCTTTTCCACTTCATCCTGGGTGGCTCTTGGCGTGAATAACTTAATCTATCGGCACATGCTTTTGGCCATACAGTTAGAGTTATATTGTCAAAAAGTGGCTTTATTATCTTAGAATATTAACATCATGAGATAAAAGGAATGTTCAAGAAACAAAACGCTGACATTACACAGTTATAGGCACTGTTTGTCAAACACGGACAGGTTAAATTATTATTCAAGAAAGTCTAGAACAACACAAGGAGGACTAAAGTAAACAACTAGTGTAGCTTTCTGTTCTATATTGCGACAAAAAAAGTTTCTTGTTGATAAATATCATAAGAGTATAAAAATACAGACAGTTATATAGAGAACTTACTGTAGAAATTGGACACAAACGGTACATTATACATGTACATAAATACCGAACATTAAAGAGGTTATAGGGTGAGGTTTAAAGTGATTAATTTTTTTGGGAAATGTATTATGATTCTACATTTGAAGAGCATCGGGAATTAAAATAAAAAAATTGGGTTTTCATGCCTTGTTTTTGACTACAGTGTTTTAAACATGACCTTTTTGCACTTAAAATTTTTACTAAGATTTATTCATTTAACTCCATTCGTCTGTTGGTGTAAACAAAACGTAAGAATACGATTAATCATTACATTGAAATAATACATAATAATGTCTTCTTACAAGAATATTAAAACGATTTAATACGTGTAATGGAAATAAATAATGACCTTTCTGCACTTGATTTATACCGAAAAAGTCATTGATATCGAATTTCAGAGTTAAAAATACTTTTAGGAGTGATGTCAATTTTCTTAAAATTCAGTAATATTCAGAGTCTTGTCAAAATTTAAAACCGGAACTTTAAAAAGTAAGAGGATTTCGTTCAATTTTTTTAAAATATTGACAAAATACTGATTTTTTGCCACAGAATTTTCAAGTAAATTGAATTGGACTTTTAAAAATATGTATTCTGTTTCGAAAAAATACCTCAACAAAATTAAAAATAACAATATTTGGACTAGTTTCCAAGTTCATCGTACTTGTATCATTAATTTTAAACTGTAATATACGAATAGGGTATAAAAAATAAGAAGGTTATATTGGAAGAAATAGAAACTGTTAAAATCATGTTTTTTATGAAGCAATTCCTTCCGCCACAAAATATAGTCCCTACCAAAACCCTTCAAATAATGAATTGACACAAAATTTTCAAACTGGGACGGGGTCAGTTTAAATGTGTAATATGTTTGCACCGATGGAGGTCAGTATTTTGAACCAGTAAATACTTGTGGATAGCTCACTGCGCAGTTGTTTCTCAAAAGCTCAGCCTACAACATCCTTAAGTTGTTTCCGTTTAAAAAATCTCGAAATGGTACGAGTATTGAATAATAATTTTATTACAATTTATCAGAAGATGAAAAACTTCAACAGGGAGCGCTCAAATGCATAAGCAAAAAAAATAAGTGGCAGACTTGATTTATTGCTGAATGGGCACGGCCCTTAAATGAGGAGCCAGGCCATCAATATATAGCCTTATATGGCATCCCGAAAAAAATGCAGAGGTGAACCCTGGAACAAAGTTCACCACTAGTCCATTACATAAAAATGCTGAGTACAAGTTGCCTCAAATAAAGATTCATGAGCCTACTGGTACAGCCCAAAAACGAAATCACTGATGACTGCTAAAGAAGCCTGGAATGGAGGAGGTGGCCGTGACGGGAGCATATTCTCGCTAGGTGTTTTTTCAATACCATAACCAATCTGAAAAAAATTCAACAGGCAAACGGCCAGAAAAAAAAACGAACAACAAACAAAAACAAAACTTAATTAATCAATAATTATAAATATTATAAAAAAAACAACGTAATCGTAGCTATCGATGACGTCGACCCAAATCATCGGCGCATATGGCTTGTAAAAAAGGGTGGGAGTGAGGGTGAAAATTTTAGCTTGAATTGATGAACGCATTCTCGTTACACAGAGTTGTCGGTCCTTAATCTCTCCCTTTACATCTCTGTCACTCCCGTTTTACAAGTTTTTGTAAAAAACATTGAAAGAATGGAAAAACACTACTTGTTGAGAAATCACCGTTAGTGAGATCTATGTTGAAATATTAAATATTGAAGATAAAACAACGGGTGATTCTCACCATTTCAACAATGTTGAAAATTTACCACGATTTTTTCATATTGAGAGTTAATTTCCGTTACTACAACCCTGAATATTAAAATAAGTTTAGCAATGTTACAGCTTGAATTCAAGTTTCTCTTTGCATTTCAAAGTTGAAACATCACTGAAATTCAAACAGGTTAAATGTTCTGATGATTATATTTCTACATTCATTACAACATTGCACCGTACCACCTTCGCTGTATATTTGCTGCAAAAATTTGAAGTAAGTTATTTTGATTATTTTCTTTTAATATTTTACGATAGTAACGAACACTCACAAGCAGTGTTGTTTCCATAAGGGAAGATAATGGACCGACACAACTCTGTGTAAAGAGAATGTTGATGACGATAACGCAAATCATGACGTCCAGCGATATGATGTGCGGGCAAACTAATGGCCCGAAAAGCAGGGGATGTAGCTGTGCATAAACAGGCCCAATACCAGTACGACCGAACAAGCGTAATATTGTGCAAAAATTTGAATTCTAATGAATGAGGTAGTTATTTTTCATGTAAGCCCGATGCCTAGCGTCGTCAGACTTAACGTAATTAAAGCACAGTTTTATGTAGAGACAATAGGAGTGACTACATTTTAAATATCAAAATACTTTTGATCACTGCGAATTTGCTATTCAGCATAAATAAATGCAACGTATTTTAAAAGAACATTAATTCAATCGCATAATCTTTGTAAGAATTCCAACGTCGTTTCAGTTTCTAAAACCAACCCATTTTCAACGTCATTGTAACGTTGAAAATCAAATTTACATCAAAGTTGATTAGTCTGCTGGGGTACAACTAAATAATTCACACATATTATTTTTATTGGCGATCATTTCCCTTCTATTTAGTTTAGTCTCGTGAAAGAAGATTTCTTCTCCATTATCTCGTGCGTGAGATATTTTCCGATATTTTCTGTCTTTCTAAAGATTGAGGTATAAATCTGACAAGCAGTCTGGTTTAATGTGCGATTTATGGCGTTTCATAAAACAGCAGCTAATCACGTTTTTAGTAAACAGAAACAGATAGCATTACCACGAGTAAGCTCTCAAGGCTATGAAAAGCGCGGATTTATATCCAGGTTTCTGTGCCCAATTACTGCATATTGATACGATATGCTTATTATGATATTAATACGATAAGTTTGTAATGAAATTCACCTTCATGAATTTATCACAGTACGATATGAAACTACGCTAATGGTTGATATACTAGTACTCTGTCTGGGATTGCTTGTTGTCAATCGAATACAACACAGTAAAATTATTTTCATCAGATATAATCCAGTATGGTAATATCACTTCGTATCATAGTTTATGCTTGCTTTTTCATCCAATATACATGTAATACCGGTACGTACCACATGAAATCATAATTTAATATATTTGTTTATTTGATCCTTTATAATATCACATCAATTCATAGTTCGTCTGTTTATTTGATCCGCTTTAATTTCTTTTCTTTTTTTATGTTGTTGTGTGTTTGTTTGTTTGTTCGTTTCGTTTTATGTTGTTTATTTGTTTTGTTTGTTTCGTTTCGTTTCATGTGTGATGTTGTTGTTCTCTGTTATCTATAATAGATAGTATATTCAATATTATTTGATTAACCATTGTTAAAATACACAAAGATGCATATACTTCGATTATATTGCAATTGGTTAACCAAGTGTTTTCTAATACCAGTATTTTTTGGCATGAAGTCAGAAAGAGGCAATTTCTAAGGATGTATCGCTGCTATTGCAAAGGGGTGAAAACACCAGCTGCCTGCTTTTATTCTCGTCAATTATCATCAAGGAAAGGTGTTTGCCAATTAATTCAACCTTTCCAAGGTATCATTCCACTGCAAATTTATTGCGTATCGAATTAGAAGCAGAAAACATAATGCCGTATGGCAGGCTTTTTGGCGGGCGTAATTTTGGTGAATGTAATAGATTTGTCAACTAGCAACATCATGGAGTTAAAGAATCAATTTGACCTCTTGATAATGTGATTCTCGGAGCCGGCTGCGAGATTTGGCGGATTCATCAATGGTTCAATTTTGTGATTATCATTTTTGGACAGTTGGAATTTGGCTGCTAAAGGGTTCAATCTAGTTATTATTATTTCGAATGTTTGGAAGTTGGCGGTTTAGAGGGTTCAATTTGGTAATAATTTTCAGACGGTCGGAATTCGACGTTTAAGATTTTCATGTGGTTTTATTATTTTGGACGAATTTAAAGCGTTTCAAAGGTTCATTTAGGTGATTTTCTTTCAGACAGTTGGAATTTGGTCATTAAAAGGTTCATTCGTTGAGTAATTATTTCGGACGTTGGAATTTAGCGGCAAGAAGGATTCAATTTGGGGACTACTTTTTTATCTATTATTAATTTATTTATCTATATGATTGGAAGTAATAATGTGTAAACGTAATCATAGTCCCAAAAACATATATACAAAATCGAAGTAGGGCAACACGACCTCCGACAAAACGAAGACAGATATCAGTCTCTGAGGAGTAAGCATCCTCTGCTGACCGGTCCACTCCGCCGTGACCCCTAGTCGAAAACAAAGTAAACGGGTTACCCGTCGTCAAATCTAGTACGAAAATGACAGTCACACACAATGACAGTGCATAAGTGGTACATTACTACAAAGAAAAGGAAAGCTGACGGTTGCAAAGTCAAAGTCATCATGACTGGTATTTAAAAGGTTCAATTTGGCGATTTCTAAATTGGAAGGCTAGAATTTAGCGATTGGAAGGGTTTAATTTAATGATTTTTACTTTTGGACTGTTGAAATTTGGTAATTCGATTCGTTGAGTATCATTTTTGGACGGTAGAGTTTGGCGGCTAGAATATTCAATTTGTGACTAATTTTTTTTATTTATTCATTTACTTCGCTATTTTCACAACTGGTAGTTAAAAGGGTTCAATTTGGCGATTATTAGTTTTGGAAGGCTGGAGTATAGCGATTGGAGAGTTCAATTGATGATTTTTATTTCATGTAAATGTTGAAGTAAATTAGCATCCTGACAATAAATCCACTGGTATGGCACAGTGCTTGTGCTTGCATGTTTAGTTCACATCTCGATTTTTTCAATATCATCCTTAAGACATTGACACTCCATAGATTGAATAATAGGATGGCCAGGTAAGCTAAACTCTGCATTGAGTGACACACCAGAAGTCCTTAATATATATGTTGTTTAACGTCCCATCGAGATTTGACACCAACCCTTGCCTGGTGAAGGCTGCGAATGTTAAGCGCATGCTCCTCGCTGTACACACTATACAGAACTGTAGCTCTCTGAATAAATATTGGGAGCAGGTTATCTTGATCTGTCCAATATTTTTTTTTCAGAGAGCTTGCAGTTCGTATCAGCTAGGCGCTTAGGCCTTAGTAAGCAGAGAGGATTTTTATCATGCCAAACCTGCCTAGTGACAGCGAGGCCTCGCTTTTTTCTGTTTCAATCCGTCAAGAATCGCCCACTTTCGCTACATCTTGCGACAAACAAGGGTACTGGGGACAACATATGACATTAAAAGAAGGTAATAATGGTATCATTTCAATGATTTCTCAGGTTTAAAAATCACGGTTTTTAGTTTACTACAATACATGTATCAACATCACGAGTCTTATCGTTCCGTATTTTCTACATGTGAACAACAAGGGTTTTTACCACAGTTACTTCATGTAACATCACGGTCCTTTCGTCGGACACTACTACAAATGAAAAACCGAATGAATCATTTCTAGATTTTTATAAATATAACAATTGTTAACAATTGCAATTAATAAATACTCAAATAAGCTATATACATATTTAACATTGGGTAAACCCCTTACTGTAACCTCCATTTGAGGTATTCTCTCAAATGTAACCGATTTATCAAAGATACTTACTCTCCATGGCAACCTGATCCTGCCTTCAGCTTTTCATACCTCTAGATTTCTTTCTCTTAATATATACAAGTGTATATTTATAGTCTGATCGTCGATTTCTGCCGGAATTCCCAGCCGGTTCAAATAAATATCTTATATATTCCAGATTTATACACGCATTCAGAGGGCGTCAGACTGATTTGAAAGTGGGGGGCACACTAAAAAAAAATCACGGAAAGTGGGGGGCAAACTTCAAAAATTTTGTGACAAGCAAAAAAAAATATAAGGTCCTTTGAACACTTGAAATGGTGGGGGGGGCGGCACATCCTAATTTGTGTTTTAATGCACACAAAAAAAATAATTAGAGGAAAAAGTTGGGACGGGGGGGGGCAAAAACATCACTTTTGCCCCCGCCCCCCCCACCTCCCCCCCCTGTCCCTACCCCTCGCATACCGTCCACACTTTAATGCAATTCCTCATGACAACAGCTTGTCATTTAGGAACTTTAACTTCAAAGATAACGAAAGTAAAAACACATTGAAAATGTAGATTATCGCTAATTAATACAACAATGAATATCGTTTGTTAAAACGTACATATTAATTGATTCACGATGCATGTTAATGGTCTAGAAACCGAGATCCAAGGTTATAATTTTTACAACATTAAAAACTTGAATTCTAAAAGTGTTCACCATGTATTAATGGGAATATTGGAGCTAATCAGTAAGAATCTATCTATCCTTTATGAAGGAATTATGTCAAAGGATCATTTCAAAACAGCAAGAGTTCTGCAAGCATCAACGCAATTGAAAGATAGACATATTGGCAAAGTATTACTGTATCTACAAGCGCTTAATAGCTAAGCCACGTTTATTTATTAAATATGTGATTTGACTTCTTTTTAGATCAATATGCCATTGTCTACAAATGTGAACATTGAAAACTTTGTTATTAATGTCAACTGGATGAAGTACGGTTTTTGTGATTTTTTTTTTTTCTTTTCTTTCATGGTTACTAAAACTCTGCTATCGGTTACATTAAATATCACAGTACTTAAAAAAGTTTAATAATTTATTTTTTATACCTCTTTGATACTTTCCCAATACAATTGTTAAACATAGTCTCTGCATCTCTGAATAGCATGTATAAGTACGTACATGTGTCTTCAGACTACAAATGTAAACAATTAGACATAAATCAATTAAATGTTACACATATGCAAACAATAAATAATGGCTTATTCTGTTTAAAATTCTGTAAAATCAAATATCATAATTTTGCTATGCATATATATCAGAAACAAAATATAACAAAGAATTTTGATTCAATAGATGTGACATATTTGAAACATTCCGATGCAGCTTGAAAATGAATAGCCTTGACTATTGAACATTCTTCGAGAGAATAAAAGACATATGCATGTATTAATGGCCCAATTATTATCCTCAACATCGCTTTAATGTAGTGTCAGATTAAGCACGTTTCTTCATAGACAGAACAGATTTTATTGGGCAAAATAATTGAACAATATCTTTGGAGTACACTGTATCTTCGTATGATAATAAAAAATAGCTATATTAAAGTGGATTACTCCATGACAGGCGAGAATTCATCAAACCGTCTATTTGGATAATGATGACAATGTAACTACATGTATATTGGATTTGCTTGTCAAGTATCGCTGCGCACGTTTTTATGTACATTTTTTATTCCATTCTGATACTTCAAAGATTATAACAAAACACTGATCAACTCTATCAATCCTGAATGGAAATACATGTACAAATTAAGATAGGCCAAATATGGATTCCTGCAGGAACATCATAATGCAAATTAAAAGATGGCCACTCCAGTCTGGAGATCAGGTGTCCTAGGAGTGAAGGAGTAAGCATCCTGTCAACCGGTCACAGCCACTGTGAGCGCCTATATCTTGATGGTATGGTTATAATCACCAGTGATTCAAAATCATATTCTATATAAAGAGACACCCTATTATTGGGGTATTATTGTTCCCACGCCCCTATGCACAAAGCAGTGGAAAAAGAATTTACATCAACGTGCTTGTGTTTAAACATTCTTTAACATTTGCATCGTCTTAAACCCTTCTTCTTTTTGCACTGATTATTGAAAAATAAAGTATTGATTTACCTCGTTTGCGATACAAGATTATTATAATCGGCGGGGTGACGTCAGCAGAAGAGCTACTTCTCCATGGCACCTTGTCATGTCTTCGCTTTTTCGGAGGCCGTTTGCCCTACACTCGACTTTAGTATATAAATTGATTTAGGGGGATTATGAGTTAACGTACATTTAACTCGCGCAAATTTATTACGGCAACAGTGACACCAAGAATCAAAAAAAAAATTGGTTTACTTCAGTCTGAACTCCATGGGGGAAACTCATAATAAGTTTTTGGAAAAGGTATCGCATGATATGGTCATGAAAGTATAAGTCTTGACATATTACATCAGTATAAACAATCGAGGGATAAACGTCATCATTCCCAAAAGTTCCAGTGATGATGCATGTTTATTTCACTCTAGAGCGTAAAGCAGGTATGTAATTCGAATCTTATAACAATGAGAATAGTCAATGTCAAGCGTTTTTTTGCGACTGAATAGAATTTCACAATCAATTGTTATGAGAATGAAAACAGATTTGGACTTTCTGTTGTTTGTTCAACCAAATCTCATAATATTCAATGATTAAACATTGTGTTCATGTACATTTGTCCGACAATAAATGATAAAAACATCTCAAGGTCGATATCCTTAAATAAGGTGGTTGTATAGTTTTTTTATTAAACAGACATTTGCAGGCAAGACGCTAAAATTATACAGTAGATCTATTTGCTCATGTAAGTTCTCGCCTCTATGTTTTCCCCTCTTGTCATGTTTAGTTGCATGATAGAGAATTATTACTTCCTCATTCAACTTAAAATTCAGCAAAAAAAATCATTACGACATTTTAATATTTTCCTATTACTAAAAATCCTTAATTTTCCTAATTTACTTACATTTGAAATGATACTTGCATACTTGAATTGAAGAATGCTGTTTGTCTCATGGAATTTGTAAGTCTTGCAGTGTCTTCCGTATTGGATGGCCCGTCCTTCGTCTCCTCCTACACTATCCAACCTCGTCCGGCCATGACATGCTGAAGAAGCTCATTCTTTACTAGTTACAACAAGACTAAAACTCATATATCAGGTGAAAACTCTTCAATAATGTGTAAGTCGTCTGCCTTTGTTTATTTCGGAAAGCAGTTGCTATTTTCACTAAAATGAAATTTCGCTACAAAGATAAAAAGTTAGTCTCCATCTCCATTTCAACTGCATGTATAAGTACTTGTGTTTGCTCATTCGGAAATATATGAGTGAAGAATTACAGTATTTTACAATTTTCATAGTTTAAATCATGATATTGTTTATGGATACAACACGCAAAATTTTAGTGTGGTTCAAATCTCGTCGACTTCGAACGGTGCTTTGCAACAGCACCTACAAAGTTTTACTCATGGTGACAGGATGGTTATACCAGCCGCTGATGGTTGAGGAATCGGTCATTACTAGATCATAAAAATGCATACCTTAGATTTGCTTGAAATTGTCCATCTTATATCAAAGACT